>JAJPUD010008654.1:30606-85857 GCA_023553655.1 Myrmecobius fasciatus | reverse complement strand
GGCACAGGATAGGTTATCAGGACAACCTAGGCATTAACCTTAACAATTTAGTGTTCGATAAACCCAAAGACCACAGCTTTTGGGATAAATACTCAGTATTCGGCAAAAACTGCTGGGAAAATTGGAAACTAGTGTGGAAGAAATTAGGGCTTGACCCATACCTAACACCACATACCAAGATAAGCTCTAAATGGGTTCATGATCTAGATATAAAGAGGGACTTTGTAAGCAAGTTAGAGGAACGTAATATAGTTTATCTCTCAGACCTGTGGAGATGGAACAAATTTATGTCCAAAGAAGACTTGGAACTCCTAATTGAACACCAGATGGATAATTTTGACTATATTAAGTTAAAAAGTTTCTGTACAAACAAAACAAATGCAGACAAGATTAGGAGGGAAGCATCTAATTGGGAAATCATCTTTACATTTAATGGTTCTGATAAAGGCCTCATTTCTAAAATATATAGAGAATTGTCTCATATATATAAGAATTCAAGCCACTCTTCAATAGATAAGTGGTCAAGGGATATGAACAGACAATTTTCAGATGATAAAATTAAAACCATCTCTAGTCATATGAAAAGTTGCTCCAAATCACTATTGATCAGAGAAATGCAAATTAAGACAACTCTGAGATACCACTACACACCTGTCAGATTGGCTAAAATGACAGGAAAAGATAACGATGAATGTTGGAGGGGATATGGGAAAACTGGGACACTAATACATTGTTGGTGGCACTGTGAACGGATCCAACCATTCTGGAGAGCAATTTGGAGCTATGCTCAAAAAGTTGTCAAACTGTGCATACCCTTTGACCCAGCAGTGTTTCTCCTGGGCCTATATCCCAAAGAGATCTTAGAGGAGGGAAAGGGACCCACATGTGCAAGAATGTTTGTGGCAGCCCTTTTTGTAGTGGCTAGAAACTGGAAACTGAAGGGATGCCCATCAATTGGAGAGTGGCTGAATAAATTATGGTATATGAATGTTATGGAATATTATTGCTCTGTAAGAAACGACCAGCAGGACGATTTCAGAGAGGCCTGGAGGGACTTGCATGAACTGATGCTGTGTGAAACGAGCAGAACCAGGAGATCAGCATGCACAGCAACAACAGTATTACATGATGATCAATTCTGATGGACATGGCTCTCTGCAACAAAGAATTGTCTCAAACCAGTTCCAATTGTTCACTGAAGAAAACCATATACACCCAGAAAGAGGGACATGAAATATGGACCACAACGTAACATTTTCATGATCTCTATTGACATTTGCTTGCATTGTGTTGCCTTTCTCTGATTCTTTTTTTTTCTTGTAGATAGGATTTTTCTTGCATAACTTCTCAAGCATTTCAACATTATTAACATGTAGTGGACGTCCTGCCATCTAGGGGAGGGGAGGGGACTGGGGGTAAAATTTGTATTGGAAAGCTTTGTAAAGATCAAGGTTGGAGAACTACCCATACATATGTTATACAAATAAAAAGCTTAAAATAAAAAAAAATTTAAAAAAGGATCAATGCTGGGCAACTACCCATACATATGTTATACAAATAAAAAGCTTTAATAAATAAATAAAATAAAAAGCATCATTAGCCTGTTTTCTTCTATGAAAATTTTTCTATCCAAAAAAAGCTACTACAGTGGATTGGCCCAGAAAAAAATATAAAGTATCATGAAAGTTGAGCAGAAAGAGCTGTTATTTGGAGTCAGAGAGTTGTTGATTGTCTAATAATGTATTTATATGAGAAATGAGTATCAAAAATGGGCCCTGACTTTCAAGAAATTTTAACAGAATTGAAAAGTTGGGAATAATTTGTCATATAAAGACTATTGGGTTGAGCAATAGTAAAACAAAGGAAAAAGTTTTGAACCAAGAGGAGACCAGAGTTCTAATCTTGACTCTGTCACTAAATAGTAGTATGACACTAAACAAGGCATTTCATCTCTCATGATCTTGATAATCTCAACTATAAAATGAGGCATTTTTACTTGGTGACTGATAAGATTTTTTTTTACCTTGCCATCAGGGTTGTCTTACATGACTTCGATCAACCCATAAAATACAAAGACCAATTTTCCCATCTTTCCTGACTTTCAGCAGGAACCAGGACAACTTATTTCTCTAGTCCCTTCTCCCAACTACTCTTATTACACATAATCCTTGATCTCCTGTCCTCATGTTCTTGTGTAGCATTTTCTTTATACTATAATTCATTATCCATGGAATTCCCATCTACCCTGTCTATACCATTCCTTTAGGTACTTAGCAGATCTTGACTTAGATTTCTGGCTAGCTATTTTTTGGTTTTGGTTTTGGTTTTGGTTTTGTTTGGGGTTTTTTTGTAGGAGATAGTTATCTTCCCAATGATATGGTTAGCTCCTTTAGGACAGGAACAATATCTTGGACTGTGTTTATTTCCCTTATAGTGTCTGGGGTAATAATAATTTTATTATCTTAATAATAACTATATATAATATTATTTATATCATAACAATAAATTTATAATAATAAATATTATCATAACTATTTTATAATAATAATACAATTATAAAATATGACACTATATCATTGGTGTGTTTAGCTCTTCCACTAACACTGACAGCAACCTTTCTAGACCTTAATAGTTGGACATCATAAATTGCCTTCTCCTGGCAGTCAAGATTCATCTTCTCTGCCTTTTAATTTTTGCACCACAAACTATTCACCAACTTCATCCACTACAATCTTTTACACAATTAATTAATAGACATGAATCACAAAGTAATCATGATCAATTATGCTTTCATGAGAGGCAGCCACGTGGTATATGGATAGAGCAATGGACTGGATACAGAGAAGCCAGTTAGGAAACAATTACAATATTCAGAGTGAAAGATAATAAGAATCCAAACTAGCATTTGTCACATGAATGAAAAGAAGAGAATAGATGAAGTGATATTGAGAAGGCAGAAATGAAAACTCTTGACAACTGATCATATATAGAGAGCAGGGCAGAATGAGCCATCAAAGAATGATACTGAAGCTGTTAATCAATGTAACTGGAAATATTGGGTTTCCCTTAAGAAAATTAGAGAAGCTAGGAAGAGATGGATCTTGGTAAAAATGTATTTAATTTTGTTTTGAGGTTCTTGTATTTAAACCGTTTTTTTTCCAGGTCATCCAACATCCAATACTCAGATGGCTGTGAAGGGTTAGAATTCAGGAGAAAGGTAAGGATTAGAAACAAATAGATAGATAGATTATATACATATATATATAGATGGATACATACATAGATAGATATTAATAGTAGTTATCTAAACAGAGATGTGAGTTTAACTCCTAAGGAGTGAATAATCAACAAGCATTTATTAAGCACCTACTATATGTCAGGCACTATGCTGGACACTGGAATACAAACACGAATTTCCATTCCTGCTTCAAATTTCTATTTCAGAAGCCAATATGTATGTATGTATATAAATGCAAAACAAATGTGAGGGAGTCCAAGGGACTGGGAAAGATGTCCCATAAAAGGCAGTGCTTGAACTGTCATGAAAGCCCTCAGCTTCTTCATTTGTAAAGTGAGGGGGCTAGATTCAATGGCATCAAAGAACCCTTTTGAGTTCTAGATCTATGATTCTATGAATCCCACAAAACACATTGGGTACTAAAAATGTGAATATGATGGTCCATTGATGAATGAGCAAATGGTTATCATAGACATCTTGAGAGATCTTTTTCATGTTTGATCTATTCCTTATCCTCCTGTCAGCTTTATCTTTAAATATCTTTTGGAATGATCTGACTTCAATGGATCTCTTACCAAAGCCTCTGTAAATGTTTTCCCTTTATCAATTACTTCTCAGAGTTTCATAATCTTTCATTCAATTCAACAAAAAGGTATTAAGATCCTATTATGTGTCAGGGCATTGTGTTAGGCAATGAAGATATGAAACAGTGAACAAAACAGACATATAAAACAATATAGCACCTGATCTCACAAGTTTACATTCTACTAGAGAGAAACAACATATGCGGTGATAAGTAAATACAAAATATTGGCAAAAAAAAAATACAAAGTCATGGTATCATAGCAAGAATAACAGTATAATCAGGAATTCCCTCCTTCCCCTTTCAGAATACAGTTGTGAGCATATTTTTTTAACAGAAACATTTGCTTTATTTTTTAAAAATTAAAAATAAAAGCACCAGCCCTGAAGTCAGGAAGACCTGAGTTCAAATCTGGTCTCAGACACTTAACACTTCCTAGCTATGTGACCCTGGGCAAGTCACTTAACCTTGATTGCCTCAGAAAAAAAAAATTAAATTAAATTAAAAACAAAAAGTTATTTTCCCAGATAATGTATATATTCTGATTTGATCTTGGGTCATCTGTTTTTTTAATCACTTTTCGTGAACTTAAAGCAGATATGGAATTGAAATCAGCTTAATGGTCAGATACACACACATGCATATATACTTGCATATGTGTGTATAAGTATATGTGTGTACACACACACACACACACACACACACACACAAATATATATATATATATATATATATATATATATATATGGCAGCTAGGTGACACAGTAGATAGAACTACAGGCCTAGAGTAAAGAAAACTCATCTTCCTTGGCTCAAATCTAACCTCTAACACTTACTAATTGTGTGACCCTGAACAAGTCACTTAATCCTGTTTGCCTCAGTTTCCTCATTTATAAAATGATCTGGAGAAGGAATTAGGAAACCATTCCAGTATCTTTGCCCCCAAAAAACCCAAATAGGGTCATAAACAGACATGACTAAAAAAGATTGAACAACAAAAAATACATACATATATATGGACTTATAGAAATTCCTGGAAATATCTACCAAGTCACAGGAACTGAGATTTGCATTCTTAGAAGAATTATCTAAGTATATGAAATTACCAATTCCTGAAGTTGTGAAGTATTGTCTATACACTACGATGCCACTGGCAGGTGCCAGCTTGGACTGGGTTCAAATTCTGCCCCTGACATCTGCTAGTTTTGTGATTCTTGGAAAATCATTTGATCCCTTTCAGTCTCAGTTTCCTTATCTGCAAAATGGGGGTGACAACACCTAACTTGTAGAACTGTTATAAAAATTAAATGAATGCTCTGAAAAATCTTAAAAGGCTACAAAAATGTTAGCTCTTTGTGTCATTGTTGAGCCTATGTCCTTATTGAGAGCATTCTGCCAATGCAATATTATTTTCCTAAGTACATGATGCAGTGAAAAGCATTCTAGATTGGAAATCAGGGGACTTGGGTCTACATTCTGTCACCTACTACTTATACCATGATGGACAAGTCATAACCTTTCCCAACCTCAATTTACTCATCTTTAAAGTGAGAAAATGAAGTGGATGTCTCAAAAATAATTTTCTTTTGTTTGTTTATTCATTTGTTTGTTTTCCTTGTAAATTTATTTCTTTTTAATATACATTGCTTTATGAATCATGTTGGGAGAGAAAAATTAGAGCAAAATGGAAAAACCATGGGAGAGAGAGAAAAAAAACAGAAAAAAAGAAGTAAGCATAGCACATGTTGATTTACATTCAGTCTCTTTTGATCTTTTTCTGGATGCAGATGGCATTTTCTGTCCAAAGTCTATTGGGATTGCTTTGGATCACTGAACCACTGAGAAGAACCAAGTCTTTCTATATATTACTGACAAAGCTCATCTGCAAGAGATAGAAAGGTAAATTCCATTTAAAATTACTGTTGGCAAAATAAAATACTTGAAAGTCTACCTGTCAAGACAAAGTCAAGAACTATAAGAGCACAATTATAAACACTTCTTACACAAATAAAGTCAAATCCAAACAATTGGAAAAAATTTTAATTGCTCATGGGTAGGCCAAGATAATATAATAAAAATGACAATTCTGCCTAAATTGGTCTACTTGTTCAGTGTCATATCAATCAAACTGCCAAGAAAATTATTTTAGAAAAAAATAATAACAAAATTCATTTGGAAGAACAAAAGGTCAAAAATATCCTGGGAAATAATGAAGAAAATAAAAAGTATGGTGTCTTAGCAGTATCAAAAGTCACTTTCATCTCAAAATCTTTGATCCTAATGCATCTATTTTCTGCCAGAATGGTATTTACAAAGTGATAATCCTTTTCAATCCTTTTAAAAGAGAAACTAAGGTCTGGTGTCCCTGTTGCTCTGAAACTTTTGATTTCAGGTATATCTAATAAAGCAAAAAAAAAAAACACAAAACAAAACAAAAAACCCAAAATCAGTGAAATAAGAGAAACTCCAAGTGATAAAACAGCAAATAGTCAAAGTGAGAGATGACAATAGATGAAAGAACTTATGGCACGGAATACTGGTCCTCCCCTACAGTGTAACATGTGGAAGGATAGTTTCCTACCAGACTTGCAGCATGGTGGTATGTATTCTGCTAAAAGCACCTGTGGTTCTGGGGTTTCCCCACACTTCTTCCACCTCTTTAAAGTAAACGGTGATTCTGCAGGTCCCTTTTCTCCTTAGTCACATAGGAATAGGATTGCCCCCAGCAAAGGTGTGAAGCCAATTTAAACTGATTTCCTCCCTTCATTCCCTTAGCCATCCTCTGAAAGGAGGAAGTCTCCTCATACCTCCCTCCATTCAACCCCTGATGTCACGTCTCCCCCGCCCCATGACATTTTTGGTTTCTGTGTTTTAGTGATACTTTTCAGATTTATGGAGCTTAAGTGCCAAGCACCTTGGCTCTCTGTAGGAGAGCAAAAGCTTATTTTCTGTAGTCAATAAATCATTTCTTCTTGGATGAGCCGTAGTTAAAAAAAAAAGTTTAAAAAGTTAAAAAAAATTCTTCTTCAAAAGAAATTTCTTGGCCTTACTGGAAATACATTCTATCAAATTTATCCTCAACTTAGTAAATTCTACATTGTCACTATTACAATAGCCTAACTCAATGGATGATGAATTCTTGATCTTAAAAAATAGATTTGAAAATGAAAATTATGAAAGAATCTCATTTTTCTTTTTCGTATTCTCAGGCTTCTATTCTCCTTCTCTGGGATTTATGTCTCTTAATTCTTTTTGTTGTTGTTTTGCCTTTTTTGTTTTTGTTTTAAGATTTGTTTTCCTTAATTTATCCAGCCTGGAAAAACACCAATCATCCATGGGGAAGATCCAGTTCTTGATCAGCACAGGTGTTTTGACTTGATACATCCACCCTGGACCAGTTTGCTCCTCCCTAGGCAACCTCATGGTCCACTGTTCCCAGGAATTCACCATATTAGTGTCTTCCCTAGTATGAAAAATAATGAATAATAATAATAATTATTATTATTATTATCATAACTCTTAACTTCAAATGACATGTCAGCCTCAGCCTCTCCAGTAGCAGGGATTACTGGCAGGATGCAAGGTCACTACATGGGAAGTCCCCTAACTCCTACTCCTTGGTTCAACCACAAGCATATTAAGAGACCTGGACATAGAACCTGGTCCAGTAGTAAATCTAAGGTCCATGCAGGATTGGTGATATTTATACTTTTACTACCACTCTTCTGGCCCATCCTTATTTTTCTCTTTCCATGACTTGTCTTTTTTAAAGCTCAGTCTTAGTAGTAAATCCATGTCTGCTTAGGAAAAACTTATTTTAGCCATCTACACCTCTCAATTTGGTAGTCAAGAACAATCCCAAGCAAAATTGCAAGATAAGTGAGTTCTGTCTAAGGTTATGCTGGCAAATGTTTAACAACCAATTCTCAAAAAAAAATGTATACAATACATATTTTTAAGTTTAGTTTACACAATGATCCAAGACAATTCCAAAGGACACATGGTAATGCATGCTATCTACCTCCAAAGTAAGAACTGATACTATCTGATTATCAACTAAAATATGCTATTTTTCACTTTCTTTATTTTTTATTCAAGTCTTCTTATGTGGAAGTCTTCTAATATTGAAATTTTTTATGATTACACATGAATAGCCTATATCAGATTGGTTACCATCTTAGGGAATGAAAGGAAGGAAGGAGGAATAGAATATGGAACTCAAATTTTTTAAATGTTTAAAAATTTGCTTTAACATATAATGGGAGGAATAAAATGCTATATATATATATACATATGTATATATAATGCATTAATATTTTTCCATCATTTTCTCAAATCTAGACAGTCAAAAATAATTTTTAGCATTTGCCAATTTTTGAGGTATAAATGCCTGTAAGTAAAATTTAGTTACCAGATCTTATGATTCAGTATGAACTGCTCCAGCACACCCTGTCTTTTGTCTTTGATGTCCCTACCTTCCCAGCTTTATCCCCTTCCCAATGGTCAGCTACTCTGCCCTGCCCAATTGGTGGTACTTTATCCCAGTAAATGTACTTGGTTTTCTTCTTTCCTCGGCTTCCCTGGAAGAATCACTAACCTACCTCATGTTCCAGGCATTTCCCATATTCTCTGCTTTATCAAACTTCCCTTTTATATAGTATTCTATGTGGGCCTCTTCTAAGAACCTGATAAATGAATTCACTACTAAGATATGAAAATTAACAAAATTATTTAGGGTCAATAACAAAGACCACAATTCAAACATAAATATAATGTGCATAGGCTTAGAGATGCAAACACCAAAAGCAAACCATATCTGCTGACAAGATAATTGAATTTTTGGCAATGGCTTTCCATACATAGTGTCTTCTAGGATTCTCCCATTACATATACATTTTCCATCTCTTCCCATCTAATTTCCTCTTTCTTTCAATTTTTATATTTTCTTATTCTATACTTTGCAAGCACCAACAAATGTGAACATTTCCAGGTGACAAAAAATAGAAAAAAGAGGATAGATGAAAACATGAGATTCTGTTACAAGTGGTTTGGGTTTTTTTTAAAGCATATAATAAACTCAAATGTTAGTTGAAAAGCCATTCAGTTTGTCCAAATCTCTTCTCCTTCACTCATTTTTTAAGATTCAATTTTCTTCTGGTCTTTCTTTTCTTCTTTCTTTTGGCCAAACTACCCAAGATCCTTTCTTCCTCCCAAACCCCCCTCCCTCTCCTTTTTTTGTTTAAAAACTCTACTTTGTACCAAATTAGTAAAATCTGGCAAAATAAATCCACTCATTGGATGTTATCTTATTACATTAGCACAACCTAGTCATGAGCAATAAATATCTTTCCAATTATTATTCTATAAAGATAATTTTATAGTTGTGCTATATTCATATTGTTTCTACATTTTTCTTGGTAGGTAAAACAAAAAAAAAGTCATGCATTTTGCCATTATTTTGAATGAAATTTCTCCATATCTTTTTGCTAGGTTTTGTTGGAAATATACCAAAAAAATATATTTATGGGGATTTATTTTATATCCTGCTACTGTGCTCAAGTGATTGTTTCAATTTTTAGAGCATATCACCCACAAAAATTAAGTTTCTTATTCCCTTAGTTTCTTTCTCTGTCTTATTCCTATAGCACATGTCTATCACTATATCAAACAATAGTGATAAGAAGGAAAATGCATGCTTTAATTTACTACAAAACTTATGGCATTTCTTGATTACTTATAATGCTGGTTCTTGGTTTTTATCTAACATATTGAAGAGAGGTGTATTTAGTCCTCTGATTTCTGTGGGGTTTCTTGCAATAGAAATGGCTGTTATAGTTTGTCCAATGATTTTTCTGCATCTATTAAAATAAATCATGGGATTTTTATTGGTTTTGCTTTAGTAGCTTCTATTATATTTATAGTTTTACTATAATATGTTTATATATATGTACATATATATATACATGCATATATATATATGTACCATAATATACTATAAAGCCAAGCCTGTGTTTCTGTCATAAATTCAACCTGGTCATAATATATAATTTTTTATATGTCACTCTGGTATCTTTTATAATATTTTATTCAATGTTCTTATATCAACATTCATTATGAATATAGAGCTATAGGTTTTACTTTCTATCTTTTTTTCTCTCTTTTTGAATAAAGCATCAAGATCATATTTATATCATAGAAATAATTTGGCAGAATCTTTTATTTTCCTTTTATTGCAACAGTTTATATAATATTGGAATTGTTTGTTGAATTTTACTAAATTAAATTACAAATTCATCTGGTCCTACCAATCTTTTTACTTTGGGTGTTAATTTATAACTTGTTTAGTTTCTTTTTTTATTTTGGATTATTTAAGCTTCCTATTTATTATTAGGTTAATTTAGCATTTTTAATTTTTGTAAACATTTATGCATTCTGATTGTTACTGGTGTTGTTAGTATATAATAGGGCAAAATAATTTTAATAATTTCCTTTTATTTCATTATTTGATATTTTTTTTAATTTTTAATTTTATAAATTTATTTTTTGCTCTTTTTTTTAAAGTAAGAAGTATGGCTAATTTAATAGTAATGGAGTTATGGCTAAAGTATGAACCTCTAATCAATTAGACCTAGATTCAACCCTTGTCTCATATACTCATTAACTGATTGAATTTAGCCAAATCTTTTCATCTCTTTCTCAGTCTCATTTTCTTCATTGATATGTTGGGGATTAATAACTCCTATCTGTGATGCAGAAACTCAAAAACCAAGAATCTAAAGAGACCTCAAGGAACATCAAATCCAATCTCTTCATTTTAAGGATTAGGCAACTAAGGTGTAGAGGAGTTCGATAATTTAATATCACAGAGATAATAAGCTCTTGTACATTTCACTAGATTTTGTAAGGATCACATAAAAAATACATCATTGTGTAACTCTCAATTAATACTGTTCTAATAAGTTCAAATTCTTTGATGAAAATTAGAATTAATTGCTTTTGTATCATTAAATGGTATCATCTGAGGCCTTCAAGACCTAGGTCCATCCTTTATTAAGCAGGAAAAAAAAAACCTAAAACTATAGTCATGTCTCTTCATTTGGAAATGGACAATATGGGAGACCAGAACTCCACTGAACACAAATTGCTTTCAAACCTGAAACCCCATTGTTCTATTTCTCATGTTTAAACCTGATATCTACAGAGAAACCAATCTATTTTTTAAACTTTCATTCAACACTACATTTTTCCCCCTTTTGCCACAATTCATCATTATCCATTGATTTAGAAGCCCCAATAAAAATAATCCATTTTACTAAGAATCTTTCCTCTGAGGTCAGATGGTAGGCGCTATTCAGTATAATTTCCACAGCGTAGATCATGTGTGGTTTTGAATTAAGTATTTTTCCTTGTGTATAAAGTAAACCGAAAACGCAACCTTGGTAATAAAGTGAGTAATAAACCAAAGACATGGTTACTTCCTTTATACGTTTTCTTTCTTATAAATTGGAAAATGTAATTCCCTAAGAAATGCATCATACATTAGCATAAAAGTGAGCATTGTCAAATATTGCATTTTGTCTAGGAAATAAGATTTAGTTCTTTACTAGTGGTTAGGGGAAATGAGCTGTGGTAGCACCTAACACTTTGGGTGAGGATGTGTGGAGTTTCTTTTCATTACATAAAGAGGAGAAAGCAGGAAGTAATCAGAGAGGCAACATCAGTGTTAATTGGTGTATGTTCAATATTATGAAATTAGTTTCATTTTCCTATATCTATGTCAAATAAAACAATTGGTGGTTATCTCCATTTTTACTATATCAATCACCTACACAAAAGTCCTATTTCAATGACTTCATCACCCTGGGTTCTCAAAAAAAAAAATGCCAATGGACTAATTTCCTTTTATAAAGCTCTAGAAAGTTCCACAATGATAGGAAATCTTTGTATATAGTTCAAGCAACAGGCTAAGTTGCTTGACCCACCTAAGACCAATAGGAATAAGCTCATCACCAATAAACTACAAACTCTGGCCAAGGCAATCCATAAAACAGAAAAAATAAAAGAACTCCTCTTTTTGCTTCTTAAGAGACAGAAGAAACATAATGAAAAAGAGCTCATAAAAATATATTTTTTCTTCTTCAATTGCCATAGTTCCTCTTTTAGCTCTTCTCTAAATACCAAGTATATTTTGTACTTTCTTGGAACTCTTTTGCAGAGATACAAAATGGGTTAACAAAGTCTTCCTTTTTAAACCATTCTTCCATTTTTTCCATTGAGTTGATATCTCAGAGGAAAATAATATAGGTCCCAAGGAGTCTTATCTCTGGCTTCATTTATAAGATTACAGATTTAGAGCTGGAAGAGGCTTTGTAGTTCAATCCCTTCATTTTACAGATAAAAAATAGACCTACGGAAGCTGTGATTGGCCAAGGTCATACAAGTAGTAAATTACAATGGGATTTGAAACAAGGCCTTCTGACTGAATCTAGCACTCTTCATACTACACCATGCACCTCCTAGTTCTAAGAATTAAAAATTATGTGTAATAAGTTGACATAGGATTCATTCCAGGACCTCCCCATGCCTTCTATCCCCAACCATTCATGGAAGAAGACCACTCCATAGGAAGTCCTAAAAGAGCTACCTGAAGGTCATTTTATATGGCAAGCAAAGATGAAGAAAAAATAAACTAAATTAATATTACAAATCAATAAAAAGGAAAAACAGATAATTTATTATGAAAAATTATCCTTGTTGAACTGTAAGACCTTATGCCTTACAAAGATCAGAAATTGAAAATATTGACTGTTTCTGTGATATGAAATGAAAGATTGTGACATTCAAATATATGATTTATTAGAAAACATTATTGATTATAATAAATCACAGAATCTGTGATTTGGAAGGTAACTTAGAAGTGATCTAGTACAAACCCTACCTGTCTAAGAATTCCCATTCTAACATTACTGACAAAAATCACCCAGCATACATATCCCATTTCCCTTTAGTAGTTAAATATTAAGAAGTCTTTCTTTATATCTTAGAAGTGGTGGAGGGTTGTTCAGCTATTCTCATGCATACAGACCCTACTATTAACTCATCTGTTAGATATATTACTAGGGATAAATATTTTCTCTCTGGGAAGTTATAATAAATAGATCTTGAATTTTTTTTTATTTAAACTGCCAATCAAAAACTTCATTGTTGTTGCTCAGTTTTTTCAGTCATGTTCCTCTCTTTGTGACTCCATTTGGGGTTTTCTTGGCAAAGACACTGAAATGGTTTCCATTTTTTTTCTTCAACTCATTTTATAGATTTGAAAACTGAGGTAAACAGGTTGAAATGACCTGCCCAGGGTCCTATAGCTAGTGAGTATCTGAGGCCAGATTTGAACACAGGAAAAGGAGTCTGCCTAATTTTAGAACTCTCCAGTAGTATCCACCTAGTTGTCCCAGTTCTCTGCCATAAACACTGAGTTCTGAAAGGGAAACGTGGAATGGTGTAAATTATCTGCCATTAAAAAAGGGAATAAAAAGCTTTTACAATGGAGGGGAAGAAAAGGAGGAGAGAGTGAATGAGTGGACTTTACTCTCATCAGAATTGGCTCAAAAAGAAAATAACACACACTCAATATGAGCATAGAAATCCTTCTTAAGCTGCAAAAAAACAGGAGGGAAATAGGGAGAAGGGTGATAAAAGAGAGGGCATATTGGGAGAGGGAGTGGTCAGTAGCAAAACACTTGAGAATGGGCAGGGTGAAATGAGAGAATAAATGGGGGGAAATAGCAATATCAATTGTAGAAAGAATTTTGAAGCAAGTTTCTCCAATAAGGTCTTATTTCTCAAACACAGTGGGAATTGAGTCAAATTTATAAAAATAAGAGCCATGCTCCAATTGATAAATGATCAAAAGATATGATCTATACCAAAAGGGTTATAAATTTATGCATATCCTTTGGTCTAATAATACCACTACTAGGCATAAATAACAAAAGAAAATTTTTTTAAAAGGAAAAAAATTTATATGTACAAAAATATTTGTAGCAGCTCTCTTCTCAGAGCAAAAAATTGGAAATTGAGGGACCCCCACTGAGGTTCCCCAAACTGGGGAATGGCTGAATAAATTGTGTTATGTCAATGCTATGAAATATTATTGTTCTTTGGGAAATGATGAGCAGGATGCTCTCAGAAAGAAAAAAAAAACCTGGAAAATCCTCCATGACTAAAATGAAATGTATTGTACACAAAGTAATAGCAAAGTTCTGGGATGATCAGCTATGAATGACTACTATTCTCAGCAGTACAATGATCCACACTACTCTGAAGGACTTATGATGAAAAATTTTATCCTTACCCCGATAAGAAACTGATTGGGTCTGAGTACAGATTAAATCATTCTCTCTCTGTGTGTGTCTCTGTCTCTCTCTGTCTCTGTCTCTCTGTCTCTCTCTGTCTCTCTCTGTCTCTTCCTCTCTCTCTCTTTCTCTGTCTCTGTCTCTCTGTCTCTCTTCCTCTCTCTCTCTCTCTCTCTCTCTCTCTCTCTCTCTCTCTCTCTCTCTGTCTCTCTGTCTCTCTCTGTTTTTCTTGAGTTTTTTTAATAAGGGTGGGAGATTTGTTTTCTTTAACAACATGATTTTTATCAAAATATTTTGCATTTTAAAAAACCTGTGCTCTAGAAAAATATAACACTTTAAAGTCTCTTCTCTCCTAAGAGTTTCTTTCAATCAATTTTGGTTTTGTGATGTTATTTAGTGCTTACCATGCCTACCACCTTCTGATTCTTTTCTCTTATGTAAATTCCTGTGCCTTTGAGCTCTCACTCCAATAAGTTTTTTTTCAACATTTAATTTTTTCTCCTAGTCTATATTTTCCAAAATATTTTTGCTAGCTTCACTTACTTCCATTTTTGTATTAAAATCACCATGTAGCAAAGTATATGTCAATTTGGAAGATCTGGCCAAGTTCTTTGTAGAATTTCTTTGCTTCTTAATCCTCTGCAAAAGATGTTGGTACAATTATTTTCATGATGATCTTTTTTCAAAAAATCATGAACAGCTCAACACAATGGGACCAAATGTCCCACAAAATAACATTTTTTTGCTTTTGATAACCTTTGATCACAGTATAAAATCAACACTAGTCAATTCTTTTTTTGCCTCTTTACAGAGAATTTATGAACCATCCTTCCAATTATCTATAATTCTTCTGGTTTCATTTATACCCAAACTGTCAAATGATGTTATTTAATTACTTCAGAGTTATATTTATTCCCTGGTCATTTGACAAATCTCGCATTTTGAGTACTGACAAACCAATTAACATATATAGATAGTCTAAAAACTCTGTGATTCCTAGGATACCTTGACAGCACCACTGCATTTGTGGAAGGCAATCAATACTTATTAAACACTTTGTTTATTCCAGTAACTATTTTAAGCAATGGCGATATAAAGAAAGGTAAAATATAGGGACCCTGCTCCAAAGATCTTTTATTTCAATAGGAAAATTAGCATGAAAATAAAAGTGAGCCTAAAAGATAAAGGGTTTACTTGATGAAATATGTTATTCACCCTTAGATAAAGAGCTGATGAACTCAGAGTGCAGATTAAGTCCAATGTGGGACACAATTGCCAATGCCTATCCTAGGGTAGCCATGTTTATAGAGAGAGGTCAAATAAAAGAAGTTGTAGAGACAGAATTCTTGATGACATATTGGATATCTGAGGAAGGTGTAAATGAAGAGTTGAGGGTTTCAGCAAAGTTGTGAGTCTGGGTGTCCATGATAGTAATAGGGAAGGTTGGAAGGAGGAATGTTTTGAAAGAAAGAAAATTCTAATTTGAACATATTGACTTTGAGGAACATCCAACTTGATAATGCCATTGTCAAAAGGCAGTTGATAATGGGAAAAGTAAGGTTTAGAATAAAGATTAGGGTTGGATATATAAATAAGAAAATCATCTACATAGATTTTATAATAGAACCCATGATGGCATCATTAAATGGGATAATATAGAGTAAAGGAAATAGAGAGCCCAGGGAGACACCCACAGTAGTGGACATGATGAAGACCAAACCAAGGAGACTAAGAAGGATCAGTATGACAAGTAGGAGAACTGGGAAAGGGCAATGTTTGAAAATCTAGGGAATAAAGAATATCAGAACAGAGTAATCAACAATTTTCAATGTCCATGAAAAGGTCAAGAAGCATAAAGACTGAGAAGAGGTCATTAGATTAAGTACAAGGGAGCTCTTTTGGGATCTTGGAAAAGAATACTTTCACTTACATAATGAGAGCTAAAGCCAGATTGCTAAGTGGGAGTGGAATTGGGGGTACCTAGCAGATATGGTTTTCTCAAGGAGCAGTTAAGAAGAGAAGGGACATAGAATGATAACTGATGTGGATGCTCAGATTGAGAAAAGAGGTTTTTTTTTAATATTAGTTTTTTTGTTTTCAAAATACAAGCAAAGATAGTTTTCACCATTCACCATTGGAAAACCTTATGTTTCAAATTTTCTCCCCCCCTTCACCCACCCCTCCCCTAGAAAGCAAATAATTTAATATATATAGTAAACATGTAAAATTCTTCTATACATATTTCCACACTTATCATTCTGCACAAGAAAAATCAGATTAAAGGGGGGGGGTAAATGAGGGAAAAAATGAAAAGCAAGCAAACAACAAAAATGGTGAAAATATTGTATTAAGATCCACATTAAATCCCCATAGTTCTCTTTCTGCATGGAGATGACTATCTCCATCACAAATCTGTTGGAATTGGCTTGAATCACCTCATTGTTGAAAAAAGCCACATCCATCAGAATTGATCATCATATAATCTTCTTGTCACTGGGTACAATGTTCTCCTGATTCTACTTACTTCACTTAGCATCAGTTCATACAAGTCTCTCCAAGCCTTTCTATAATCATCGTGCTGGCCATTTCTTATAGAGCAAATAATATTCCATAACTTATTCAGCCATTCTCCAACTGATGGGCCTCCACTCAGTTTCCAGTTCTTTGCCACTGCAAAAAGGGCTGTTACATAGATTTTTGCACATGTGGGTCCTTTTCCTTTTTTATGATTTCTTTGGGATACAGACCTAGTAGAGATACTGCTGGATCAAAGGGTATGCACAGCTTGATAGCCCTTTGAGCATAGTTCCAAATTGCTCTCCAGAATGGTTGGATCAGTTCACAATTCCACCAACAATGTATTAATGTCCCAATTCTCCCATATCCTCTCCAACATTTATCATTATCTTTTCCTGTCACCTTAGCCAATCTGAGAGGTGTGTGGTGGTACCTCAGAGATGTCTTAAGTTTCATTTCTCCAATCAGTAGTGATTTAGAGAAATTTTTCATATGACTGGAAATGTCATTTCTTGTTAATGTTTTCATCTGAAAATTGTTCATATCTTTTAACTATTTATCAATTGGAGAATGCTTTGTATTTTTATAAATTTGAGTCAATTCTCTATATATTTTAGAAATGAGGCCTTTGTCAGAACTATTAGATGTAAAGATTTTTCCCCAGTTTTCTGCTTCCCTTAAGAGAATGTGTTTTTTATTTGTTTTTTTTTTTTTTTTAAAGATGAAGGAGACATCAATACTACTGTGGACAAAACAAAAGTGAACCAATAAACAGGAAGAGATTAGATTAAAGGTTAGAAAGAATAGGATGATAGCGGGATCAATCTGCTGAAGGCAGAATGTAATAGAATTAAGCATATATGTAGAAGAGAATATTACTCCCAAATTCTACTTCTCCATATTTGATAAAAGTGAGCTTCCTTTGTTTTCTATTGCAAACGCCATAAGGTACCAAACAAAAGGCCTAATTATGACCATGAGGTCTAATTTAAAAACCAATTCAAGATCTGTTATTTTGTGCTTTCTCACAAAGTTACACACAAGGAAATTAAAGTATATATTTCATAGTGACAATTTTAATGGTTAATGATAGGTACAGAGAAGCTTAAAGTTAGAGCTAGAAGGGACCTTAGTTCAGGGAACTTAGATCTAGTTTAACTCCCTCACTTTGAAAGAAAATGACTTATCCAGTGTCACAGAGGTAGTATACAACAAAAGAGAAGATTTAAAATAAGGTCCTCTGACTCACATGCAGGGTTCTTTACACGACTCAATTAATTTTTTAAATCCGTTTTATTAAGCACCTACTTTATCACTAAGTTGAGAGTACATCCTCAAGACCAAGTCCCGAAGTACTTGCTTAATATATATATGAAAATATTTCTATGGTCTTTTAAATTTTTCTTTTAAAAGAAATTAAAAGATGTTAGAGCACCAGCCCTGAAGTCAGAAGCACCTGAGTTCAAATCTGGTCTCAGACACTTCCTAGCTGTGTGATCCTGGGCAAGTCACTTAATCCCAATTGCCTCAGCCAAAAAGCAAAAAAAAAAAAAAAAAAAAAAAAGAAAGAAATCAAAAGATGATAATTCAAATTATTATAATATTTTCTATGAACACCCTTCTGTTTGTAAAAAGCTTTTTTTCTCAATAGTATTTTATTTTTTCAGATACACATAAAAATAGTTTTCAAGATTCATTTTTTTTTTATTTTGTATTCCAAATTTTTTTCTCTTTTCCTCTCTTACCTCTCCCTCCCCAAGACAGCAAGCAATCTGATTTAGGTTAAACATGTACAATCCTTTTAAACATATTTCCATATTTTTCATGTTGTACCAGAAAAAGCAAACCAGAAGGAAAAAAACACAAAAGAAAAAGAAAGCAAACAACAACAAAAAAGTGAAAATACTATGTATACTTCAATCTATGTTCAATCTCCATAGTTCTGTCTTTGAAACTTTACATCTTGAGTCTATTGGAATTGTCTTGGATCACCACATGGCTGAGAAGAGCTAACTTTGTCATAATTGATCATCACACTGTCTTATTACTGTTTACAATTTTCTCCTGGTTCTACTCATTTCACTCAGCATCAGTTCATGATAGTTAAAGACAATTAGGAATATTATTCCTCCAAAATAATGATTTAAGTCAATTGGGAATTATTGTTCAACTTATAAAAATTCAAATTATAATAATTTTTAAAGGATACAGTGCATGTGTAAAGGAAATTGTGCCTGTGTTATAATAGTATATCCAATGATCCTACCCTAAGGGTCAATGTAATAAATCAAAAAATTCAAATTTTCTGCACAAGAAAGAAGGAAAAAATTCCTTTCTCTTTTTCTTCTTTCAATCTTTTATTCTATATAGTAGTAAAAATTTTCTTTATATGACAGTGCTCATCATCCTTAATCTTCATATAAAGAAGGTGAGCAAGAAAGATCTTTAAAGTCAGATCTACCCCTCTGACTATATTTAGCAATTTTGTGATTATCAAGATTGAATTATTAATTTATATTGCATTCCCTTCTCGCTATTAGGAAAAGTGACCCTAATAATGATGTCTCATTCCACACTAAGTTCCCTCTAAAAGCAATAAGGCTTAGTAAAGGCCTTGAAATGTTGTGATTAAATTGAGGAAAAAGCTTTTTGTTGTTAACAGGGCAATGTCCTGGATTCAAAAGTAAACTATCTTTTTAAATGGGGTACCCCTCTCAAATACCAAACACAACTGGAAATACAGAACATGTACTTTTTGTTTTTAACCCTCAAGGGGAGATGAAAAACAGATTATAGAAAATAATTTTATACATATATATAAAACCTAATAGGTGGTAGTGGGGAGCAGGACAGACTGAGCTGATAATTGTTTCTTAGCTTAAGAGCTCTGTCTATAACTGAGCGGGGAGGAATTCACTCCTTTTACAGAAGCAGGAATTCTCTCCTAACAACTCACCCTTCCTCCATTCTGATAGGCAGTTTCCCTGGTGGCTCACTCTTATTTAGGGTCATAGCTTTCCCTTCAAACCCAGCTGGTTAAAATGCCTGTACCTGCTGTGCTCGTTCACCCTGCTGCCTTCTGCCAACTCAATTTTTGCTGAGGGTATTTCCCTGGACAACTTAATTGTCTTCTCTATTAAATGTTTTCAAACAACCAGTCCTTTACATTGGCACAATCCACAACAATGGGGTCAAATTCAAACAGAAATAGATATTACACATATTGAATTGGAAAACCATCAATTATAATTATCTATATAGTATCATATTTTATATAAAATATATAATATATATTGTTAGAATAATATATATCATATGCTGCATGTTACATAATATATATTATGACACAAAGCTATATATTATATGATATATTATAGAAATATATACAAATATATTATTTATTATATTTATTCTGTTGAGCATTTCCCAATTACATTTTAATCTCATTTGGCCTAAACTGGGGAGTTCTGCAGGGCCCAAGGGCCATACAGAAGTCCACAATGAGCTAAAGGATTTAATAATCATTTTGCAGAGAGAATTTGGAACTCAAAATTGTTTTTAAAATGTCTTGATATGTAATTGAGGGAAAGTAAAATACTAAATTAAAAAAAATTATAATAATCTCTTTTGTTTAGTCATTTCAGTTGTATCTATCTCATAACCCCGTTTTAGGGGTAAGTGTTCTTAAAAGAAGTACTAGAGTGATTTGCCACTTCCTTCTTCGCTCATTTTACAGATGAGGAAACTGAGGCAAACAGGATTAAATAGCTTGCCCCGGATCACACAGCTAATAAGTGTCTGAGGCTGGATTTGAACTCAGGAAGTTCTCATGAGTCTTCTTGGCTTCAAGCCTGGCACTCTACCCATTCACCACCTAGCTGTTTTTAATAATCTAGTTCTCCTTTTTCCCTAGGCTTTCTCCCCTATCTCCCATTTCTCCATTCAAACTCATTCAAACACACCTATTAGCTATGTACTTTAATACAATCTCAAAATCACCCCCAAAAAGTCAAAATTATTGTGTAAAGGGAGAGGAAGAACGGACAGTGTAGTTGTCTTTGTTCTAGGTAGGAAGAATGCAGAGAAGAGATGAGAACAAATGAAGACACATAGAATTTGTCCCTAAGCGAGCACAAGGAGAAACACCGAGTAAATCTGACCAGCAAATACCAGTGGTTTCATGCCCAGTTAGATCTAGCAGTTAGATCAATTTCTCATTGAATGGGATAAACTGAGTGAAGAAAAGGAAGGTGATCCTGAACTTGAGACTTGGCAATAACAAGTTGAATTACAGCTAAAAAGCTTCAGATTGTCTTGGATGAACATTTTCCCTCTGTTTCCCCCCACCTCTTAGTTAGCATTTAAGTACTTCTTTTAAAGGCTATGATGGCTTTGGGAATTCAAGTAACAGAATTCTCTCATCCAAGAATACCTACTTATATAGCAATTCTCTAGGAAATTTAAATTAATATTCTTTTGTTTCTGGGATAGACTTCCATGTTTAGAATGCAAACCTGGGAAGCAATTTTAAAAACAGATCTGACAGGAGTGGGGGCTTCTGGGTTCAGGGTCTATTTAATTTTGTGTTTTTTAGTTTGTGCTTTACATTCGTTGACTGAAAATTTGTCTATTGGGATTTGCCCTTTCTCATGAGATCATAATAAATCTTTTTTTTTTTTTTTTTAACCTCAAGAGTCTCTGATTTTAATTTGGACAAGAGTCACTGCTCCACACATCATCATAGTGTACCATTACTACCTACCATGTCACAATTAAGAAGAGAGAACATTGCCTCAGGGTAGGATTCTTTACCTCCTTCCTGGTTCGGGAAATTTTCAGCACATAGATCTTAGGTAGGCAGCTTTATTGTCTCCAGCCTCCACCATTTTTTCTTTCTTTCTTTCTTTCTTTCTTTCTTTCTTTCTTTCTTTCTTTCTTTCTTTCTTTCTTTCTTTCTTTCTTTTTTATTAAAAACTTTTTATTTACAGAACATATGAGTGATTTTTCTACATTGCAAAACTTTTTTTTTGTTCCAAGCTTTTCCCCTCCTTCCCCCACCCTCTCACCCCTAGATGACAGGTAATCTAATACATGCTAAATATGTTAAATTCTATAAAAAATCCAATATATGTATACATATCTATACAGTTATCTTACTGCACAAGAAACTTCAGATCTAGAAAGGGAGAAAAAAAAAACAACTTAAGAACGAAAACAAAATGCAAGGAAATATTCATAGAAAGCGTTAAAATGCTGTGTTGTGGTCCACTCTCAGTTCCCTCAGGCCTCTCTCTGGATGTATATGACTATCTTCATCACTAAACAATTGGAACTGGTTTGAAACATTTCATTGTTGAAGAGAACCATGTCCATCAGAATTGATCATCGTATAGTCTTGTTGCTGTGTATAATGATCTCCTGGTTCTGCTCATTTCATTCAGCATCAGTTCATGTAAGTCTCTCTGGGCCTCGCTGAAATCATCCTGCTGGTCGTATCTTATAGAACAATAATATTCCATAACATTCATATACCATAATTTGTTCAGCCATTCTCCAATTGATGGGCATCCTTTCAGTTTCCAGTTTCTTGCCACTACAAAAAGGGCTGCCACAAGCATTCTTGCATGTGTGGATCCCTTTCCTTCCTTAAGATCTCTTTGGGATATAAGCCCAGTAGAAACACTGCTGGGTCGAAGGGTATGCACAGTTTGATAACTTTTTGAGCATAGTTCCAAATTGCTCTCCAGAATGGTTGGATCCGTTCACAGTTCCACCAACAATGTATCAGTGTCCCAGTTTTTCCACATCCCCTCCAACATTTGTCATTATCTTTTCCTGTCATCTTAGCCAATCTGACAGGTGTGTAGTGGTATCTCAGAGTTGTCTTAATTTGCATTTCTCTGATCAATAGTGACTTGGAGCACCTTTCATGTGACTAGAAATAGTTTCAATTTCTTCATCTGAAAATTGTCTGTTCATAGTTTTTGACCATTTATCAATTGGAGAATGGCTTGAATTCTTATATATTTCAATCAATTCTCTATATATTTTAGAAATGAGACCTTTATCAGAATCTTTGAATGTAAAAATATTTTCCCAGTTTATTGCTACCTTTATAATCTTGTCTGCATTCATTTTGTTTGTACAAAAACTTTTTAACTTGATATAGTCAAACATCTATTTTGTGATTAATGATGATCTCTAGCTCTTTTTGGTCACAAATTCCTTCCCCCTCCACAGATCTGAGAGATAAACTATCCTACATTGTTCTAATTTGTTTATAGTATCATTCTTTATGTCTAGATCATGAATCCATTTTGACCTTATCTTGGTATATGGTGTTAGGTATGGGTCAATGCCTAGTTTCTTCCATACTAGTTTCCAATTTTCCCAGCAGTTTTTGTCAAATAGTGAGTTTTTATCCCAAAAGCTGGGGTCTTCGGGTTTATCAAACACTAGATTACTATAGTCATTGACTATTTTGTCCTGTGAACCTAACCTATTCCACTGATCCACTTCTCTGTTTCTTAGCCAGTACCAAATGGTTTTGATGACCACTGCTTTATAATATAGTTTTAGATCTGGTACAGCTAGGCCATCCTCATTTGCTTTTTTTTTTTATTAATTCCCTTGAAATTCTTGACCTTTTGTTTTTCCAGATGAATTTTATTGTTATTTTTTCTAGGTCAGCTAAATAATTTCTTGGGAGTTTGATTGGTATAGCACTAAATAAATAGATTAGTTTAGGTAGTATTGCCATCTTTATTATATTTGCTCGATCTATCCAAGAACACTTGATATTTTTCCAATTGTTTAGATCTGACTTTATTTGTGTGGAGAGTATTTTGTAGTTTTGCTCATATAGATCCTAACTTTCCCTTGGCAGATATATTCCCAAATATTTTATACTATCAAAAGTTAGTTTAAATGGAATTTCTCTTTGTATCTCTTGCTGTTGCATTTTGTTAGTGATGTATAAAGATGCTGATGATTTATGTGGATTTATTCTGTATCCTGCAATTTTGCTAAAGTTGTGGATTAATTCTAATAGTTTTTTAGTTGATTCTCTAGGATTCTCTAAGTATACCATCATATCATCTGCAAAGAGTGATAATTTGGTTTCCTCATGACCTACTCTTAATTCCTTTAATCTCTTTTTCTTGTCTTATTGCCAAAGCTAGCATTTCTAGTACAATATTGAATAGTAATGGTGTTAGTGCAGCCTTCACCATTTCTTACCATTTTCAATATCACTGCTAGTCCATTTGGGACAGTGCAGGATTTCATCCCCTACCCAAAGCCCAGCCAACATAAACCCAGAAGCCCTCTCCAGATGAAACACTCACTTTTGCTCAGTTCTTAAACCATCAGTTTCCTCAACTGTAAAATAAGCTGGAGAAGAAATGGCAGACCATTCCAGTGTCCCTGACAAAAAAACTCCATATAAATTATTGTGCTGTAAGAAATGACAAGCAGGATGATTTCAGGAAAACCTGGAAAGACTTACACAAATGGATGCTTAGTAAAGTAAACAGAACCAGGAGAACATTGTACACAATAACAGCAACATTATTCAATGAAGAATTATGAATGACTTAAAGATTCTCCAAGATAATCTTATAAAACAAATGATAAAGCATACTATCAACATCCAGAGAAAAAACTGATATTGATTGAATACAGACTGAAGCATGCTGTTTTTTTTTTCTTTCTTTCATTTTTTCTTATATTTGAATCTTCTTATACAAAATTACTATAATGGAAATATTTTTACAAAACTGCTCATGTATAACCTATATTGGATTGTTTATCATCTCAGGAAGTGGAGAGGAAAGAGAAGAAAGGAAGAATAAAAAGGAAGAAATAAAAACTTTAAATAAAAATATTTTTTAAATTTTTAAATTTCTATACGGGGTCACAGAGAGTCAGATATGACCAAAAAACAATTTAACCCACAGTATGTGCCAATACTCTGCTCTGCACTGAGGATAAAATGACAAGGGAAGATCACAATTCAACCACAAGCGACAATATATATCTAAATACTTATTATGAAAGGTACTGCCTCGTTCATGTAAAATGTGTTAGTACTGAAATAATAAAGAAAAAAGTTATGTCAACTGGTAAAGGATAAAAGATATTGTTTCTCACATAAACATTTTGATGCCTGAAAGGAATAGGAAATGAATTATGGTTTAATAAAAACTGTTAAAATTTGTTCATGAAGAAACAACATTCAGATGGGATGTGAGCCATTTTGGACAGGAAATGAAGTGTGACATAACTATAAACACTTGAATTGCCTGACAAAAGATGTAGAGTTATTCTTCATTTGTATGCAAACAACTTGAATGGACAGACAAAAATTTTTATTTGTTAAAAATTGGAAAAATGCATGAAGAAACATAGTTTTCTTTTTTTTCTGTGAATTCTGCCATTTCTTCTTCCTCCCCCTTTATTGGAGATGGGTGGAAGGGTAGTAAGTTGATTCCCCTGTCTGTCCCTTTTGCTAAATGGGAAAAGTGTCAATAGCACCTCAGTCTCATTATATCCTCACTCGCTACCTTGTAGTGGATTTCATTTATCTTGGGACAGAAAGAAAACTCAGTTAGGTTGCTTTTCCCTCAGCTAGTTCTTTCTGGGCCTACCCTACCCCACAGACTCATAATCCCAGAAAGAAATAACATTTTTTGTGGCAGCCAAACAACCCTTTCCCCAAATCTCCTGCTACCGCCTGAGCCTATAGCTCTGAGCTTTATTCTGACTAAATCTTAATTTAGGGAGAAGAAGAGATAAGGGGATGAAATGCATTTTTTCTGTATAAGGACACAAATTAAGATGATGGATTATGTTGATAATTTAAGAGTTGTAGGGCATTATGGTCCCTTAGCTCTTTTGCAATTATATGAAATAAAAAGGAGAAAAAATATATACTTATTTAAAGATTGATAAATGTATTAAAAGTGTGTTGATTTCAGAGGGAAATTTGAGATGTTACTTTTTACATAGAAAGGATGAGGGCTAGAAGGGTCTGATTTGAACCACTGGAAAATATAGAAAATAAGAGAAGATGGGAGGCTGGGGGAATAGTGGAAAAGTGGCAAGATTCAGCAGGAGCTGGAACACAGCTTTGCTGGAGATATTTGAAGAGACTGCTTTCAGGAGCTGCCATAGAGAAACAAGGTTGAACTTCTGATTATTGATGAGATGAATGAAAAACTAGACAGTCATTGCCCTTTGCTGCCACCTAGAGCTCAAGAGCAGTAACATCTCTCAGAAGGCTCCTTTAGTTTTTTCAGGTTTCTTTGCACATGAGGAAGCTCTAATACAATGTCTTACATAAAGAAACTCAAGTATTTTGAATGCCGCTCCAAATAGTTATCAAAATACTAAAAAAATGAAATAGAAATAGAGATAACACGGAGTCAAATGTAATTTGTTCTTCCCATTCAAATTCATGGATCCCCTGAAATCCATCCACAGACCTCTCAGAGCTCAGGTGAAGAAGAGCTTCTGGTTGAAAAGATCTCTAAAGCTACTTCCAACTAAATATGTATAGTCCCAAGTATATATAGATCTATCATTTCAACAAGCAGAACAAGTCAAGCTTGTTTCTTAAGGCTCTTCATCTGCCCTTAAAGATCACAGTTCCACAATTTGGAACTATGCTCAAAAAGTTATCAAACTGTGCATACCCTTTGACCCAGCAGTGTTTCTATTGGGCTTATATCCCAAAGAGATCTTAAAGGAAGGAAAGGGCCCCACATGTGCAAGAATGTTTGTGGCAGCCCTTTTTGTAGTGGCTAGAAACTGGAAACTGAAAGGATGCCCATCAATTGGAGAATGGCTGAATAAATTATGGTATATGAATGTTATGGAATATTATTGTTCTGTGAGAAACGACCAGCAGGACGATTTCAGAGAGGCCTGGAGAGACTTGCATGAACTGATGCTGAGTGAAATCAGCAGAACCAGGAGAACATTATACACAGCAACAAGACTATACGATGATCAATTCTGATGGACATGGTTCTCTTCAACAATGATGTGATTCAAACCAGTTCCTATTGTTCAGTGGTGAAGATAGTCATATACATCCAGAGAGAGGCCTGTGGGAACTGAGTACGGACCACAACACAGCATTTTAACGCTTTCTGTGAATATTTCCCTGCATTTTGTTTTCCTTCTTAGGTTTTTTTTTCTCTCTATCTAGATCTGATGTTTCTTGTGCAGTAAGATAACTGTATAGATATGTATACACATATTGGATTTGTCATATAATTTATCATATTTAGCATGTATTAGATTACCTGTCATCTAGGGGTGGGGAGTGGGGGGAAGGAAGGGAAAAGCTTGGAACAAAAAGAAAGTTTTTTGCAAAGGTCAATATAGAAAAATCACCCATATGTTTTGTAAATAAAAAGCTTTTAATTAAAAAAAAATCACAAAAAAAAAAACGCAAAAAAAAAAAAAAAATCACAGCTCCACACCAGCCCTGAAGTCAGGAGAACCTGTATTCAAATCTGGTCGCAGATACTTAACACTTCCTAGCTGTGTGACCCTGGACAAGTCACTTAAGCCCAATTGCCTCAGGGAAAAAAAATCACAGCTCCATGATTTAGAAGTGGAAAAAAAAATATGTACTCACTCCCTACAACATCAATCAATTAATTATTCAATTAACAAGCATTTACTAAATACCTGGTATTTTCCAGCCACTGACCTAAGTACTAAGGATATAATTACAAATTCTAGATAGCTCCTGTCCTCAAGAAGCTTCCATTCTATTCCATCACACATACAAGAGTAATAGCTAACGAAAGATGAAATCCCAGGATTGATGAATGGCTTGGCCTGAAATCATTCAATCATGGATTTGACCTTTCCAAAAACAACATTCCTCACATTTATGGGGAAACAGGGCAAATTCTCCATTTTGTAGCAAACAGGTTCAGAAAAAGTTAAGCTCTTGGCATTTTGGCTTCCTATTCCATCAGGTATATAGATAGTCTCCAAAGTTACTATTGATCTCATAATTGCCAAACTAATCATCTATTCTGAATCCTCATTCTTCACTGGCATTGTGGATCACCATTTTCTCCTGAATACTCTCTCCTCTCTAAGTTTTTGTGACACTGTTCTCTCCTGATTCTTCTCCCACCAATCTCATCACTCTTTTGTATTCTTTGCTGGATCTTCATCCAGATCACACCCACTGCTTTTGAGTGTCCCCCAAGATTCTAATCTGAGCTTTTTCTTCTCCATTTATATTACCCTTATCTCCCATTGCTTAAATTAACATTTTATGCAAATGATTCTTTGTTTATATAGTCAGTCTTGATCTCTCACCTGAATTCTAGTCCAGCATCATCCACTGCCATTGAACATACTACTGATGCCCATCAGTATCTCAAACTTAATAATCCAAAACAAAACTCCTTATCTCTCTTCTTAAAAGTCATCTCTTGTTCCATTTTTCCTATTACTGTAAAAGGTACCACCATTTTCCCAGTCAACAAGGCTTTCAATCATGTTATCTATCACCCTTGACATATCCAAACTATTACCAAATCTTGTCATTTCTACCCTCACAATATCCTTCCCTCCACTTGTAGGGACAAGCTGGACCTTGACTTTGGGGCCCAGGCAAGCCTATGAAATTACTAACATAAGCCTTTTCTAAAGTCATTGATATAAGCATTTTTACACTTGCTAAGCAGAAAGAATGCTTCCTGAGTAATTGTTCCTCAAACCAAGGCAAACACATTGATGTTTTGACTTTTTCTGTTTTCAATAGGTCCTGTGCCTAGGCTAGTGTTTTAAAAGATGCTGTTTCTAACAATCTCTGTATTTCAATAGCAATTTTAACATTCCTAACAATGGCTTAGAGCTATATAGATATAGATATAGGTATAGGTATAGATATAGATATAGATATGAATAAATATAGATATTATATAGATATATAGCTATGAATAAATATAGATATAGATATAACCATTTTTCCCCTGTCCCTTGTTGTCAACTAGCTACCCATGCTACTTGATCTGCCTGCTTTGGTGAAATAAAGCTTTGACGGAAAGAGAATCCTGTATGAGTGCCCTTACTCTGATTCCAAACCAAACACTCTTCTGCAGTACACTCATATGTCCATTAATCCAGTATAGGTTCTCATGACCTTTCTCCTACACTATTGCAGTAGACTTCTAATTGATCATCCTGCCTCAAATCTCTATTTATCATCAAGCTCCACAAGTGATTTTCCTAAAGTTCAGGACCTACCATGTCACTCTCTTTATTACCTCCAGATCAAATCAGAATATAAAGTATTCTGTTCAGCATTTAAAGTCCTTCACAATAGTCAAGCTCTCTCTGTGATTATTTTTTATAATATATATAGTTGGGAGCCAAGATGGCGGAGTGAAAACGTGACTCTCTGCATCCTCCTCTGATCCTCTCTCAAATCAACAATAAAATAAGCCTCTGAACTGATCTTCAAGTCAACAAATTCAGAAATACTTGGACACTGCTTGCTGATATCTCTGAAGAACTTCATATCAGGTTTGTCTAACTCAGACAGAGGGATAAACAGTGGTGTAGGCCGGAAGTGAGAGTGGGACTCAGCTCACTGTGGCAGAAACTCCAAACTCCAAACACCTAGAGTTTATCTGAGGCACTCGGGACACTCTGTCCTGATTGGGGGCAGGTGTTCTGTCAGACTTGCCTTGTTTAAGGAGTAATTCGGACTTAGTCCTAGCCCCCACCGGCCCAGCACCTTAAATTAATTCGCCGAAGTGCCCCAGGGCAAAGAACTTCAGCCACCATTTTTCCAAGCCTTAAAGAGACATCCACGCTGTCTAAAAAAAATGAAGAAGCAAAAGACAGCTCTCACCATAGACAGCTTCTATCCAGACAAAGAAGGGCTGACCCCAGATCCTGAGGTTCCTTTAGACAAAACTCAAGAGGATGTTATTAAGGACCATCACTGGTCCCCTTTTCAAAAGGCCTTTCTGGAAGATTGCATACAGAATCTCAAAAGAGAGCTGGAAGATAAATGGGAAAATAAACTGAAGTCAGTGCAAGAAGCCCTCCAAAAGAGATATGATAAAGACACCAATTTATTGGAAAATAAAATTAGTGAAGTGGGAAAAAAGTGCAATGAACAAATTGGCCAGTTACAAAAGGAGCTTAAAAAGGTATCTGAAGAAAACAACACTTTAAAAATAAGAATTGACAAATGCAAATGAATGACTCAATAAGACTTCAAAAATCAGTCAAACAAAATCAAAAAAAAAGAAAAATTAGAAGAAAATATGAAATATCTCCTAGGAAAAACAACTGACTTGGAAAATAGATGTAGGAGAGACAATCTAAGGATTATTGGACTTCCTGAAAGTCATGATGAAAAAAAGAATCTAAACACTATCTTCAGGAAATCCTGAAAGAAAACTGCCCTGAGGTTGTAGAATCAGAAGGCAAAATCACCATTGAAAGAATTCAATGATCACCTCCTGAAAGAGACCCCAAAATTAAAACCCCAAGGAATACTGTGGCTAAATTTCAGGACTATCGCACCAAGGAACAGATTCTGCTAGCATCTCGAAAGAAACAATTCCAATACCGAGGATCAATAATTAGAATCACACACAATTTGTTAGCCTCCACATTGAAGGATCGAAGGGCCTGGAACCAGATATTCCGAAAGGCAAAGGAACTTGGATTACAGCCAAGAATAACGTATCCAGCTAGAATGATCATTATCCTGCAGGGAAGAAGATGGTCATTCAATGATATAGGTGAATTTCACCTATTTCTAATGAAAAGACAAGATCTGAACAAAAAATTCAACCTCCAAACACAGAACTCAAGAGAAGCTTAAAAAGGTAAAAAGGAAAGGACTCTTGAGAACTTTATTTCTACTTTGGGGATACTTAAAGTTTGGGGGTATAATTAACGAGATATTACTTTGATAATATGAAAAAGAAAACTAGAGGGAGAAAGGTTATCATACTGGGGAAAAGAGGGGAAAAGTGGTAAAATAAGATCTAAAAAAAAGGAGGTTAAAAACAAGGTAAAATCTCTTGAAGTGGCAAAGAAAACCTAATATAATTGAGAGAAAGAGGGGAGGGAGATGAGCATTTTGTAAATCTTACTCTCATCAGGTTGGGCTCTAAAAGTGTATATCAGACACTTGATTTCACATAGAAACTTGTCTGTTGTTAGAGGGAAGTGGGAGGGAAAGGAGGAAAAGAAAGGGATAAACTAATAGAAGGGAAAATAGAAGAATCAGGGGAAAGGAGTAAAAAAGGGGGAGGGGATCTAAATGGTGGTGGATTGTTTGGGGGAGGGGGTCATCAAAAGCAAAGTACTGAGGAGGGGGGAAGGGAGAAAGGGGAAAGGAAAGGGAAAAACATAACTTGGGTAAATAAGATGGCAGGAAATAAAGAATTAGTTATTCTAACTGTGAATGTGAATGGGATGAACTCTCCCATAAAGCAGAAGCGGATAGCAGACTGGATTAAAAACCAGAATCCCACAATATGTTGTCTACAAGAAACACATCTAAAACATACTGACACATATAGGATGAAGGTAAAAGGCTGGAGCAGAACCTATTATGCTTCAGGTGAACAAAAAAAAGCAGGAGTAGCAATCCTTATCTCAGATCAAGTAAAAGCCAAGATAGATCTAATCAAAAGAGATAAAGAAGGAAACTATATTTTATTAAAGGGTACCATAGATAATATAGCAATATCAATACTAAATATATATGTACCAAGTGCAATAGCATCCAAATTCCTAGGGGAGAAATTAAGAGAGATACAAAAAGAAATAGACAGCCAAACTATACTAGTGAGGGATCTCAACATTGCTCTCTCAAAATTAGATAAATCAAACCACAAAATAAACAAGAAAGATACTAGGGAGATAAACCAATTGTTAGAAAAGTTAGGTATGATAGGTCTATGGAGAAAGTTGAATGGAGACAGTAGGGAGTTTACTTTTTTTCTCAGCAGTCCATGGAATTTATACAAAAATTGACCATGTGTTAGGGCATAAAAACCTCAAAATCAAATGCGGAAAGGCAGAAATAGTAAATGCATCTTTTTCAGATCATGAGGCAATAAAAATCACATGCAATATAAGGCCAGAAGAAAATAGACCAAAAGTTAATTAGAAATTAAATAATCTAATCCTGAAGAATGAATGGGTGAAAGAGCAAATCATAGACACAATCAATAATTTCATCCAGGAGAATGACAATAATGAGACAACATACCAAAATTTGTGGGATACGGCCAAAGCGGTTATAAGGGGCAATTTTATATCTCTAGATGCTTACTTGCATAAAATAGAGAAAGAAAAGATCAACGAATTGGGCTTATTATTTTAAAAAAAACTAGAAAAAGAACAAATTAAAAAACTCTCAATTAAATACCAAATTGGAAATTCTAAAAATAAAAGGTGCAATTAATAAAATTGAAAATAAGAAAACTATTGAATTAATAAATAAAACTAAGAGTTGGTTCTACAAAAAAACCAAGAAAATAGATAAGCCTTTAGTTAATTTGATAAGAAAAAGGAAAGAGGAAAATCAAATTATTAGTCTCAAGAATGATAAGGGAGAACTTTCCTCCAATGAAGAGGAAATTAGAGCAATAATTAGGAGTTACTTTGCCCAGCTTTATGCCAGTAAGTTTGATAATCTAAATGAAATGGAGGAATATCTACAAAAATATAGATTGCCCAGGTTAATAGAAGAGGACCTAAATTATTTAAATAACCCCATATTAGAAAAAGAAATAGGACAAGATATTAATCAACTCCCTAAGAAAAAATCTCCAGGACCAGATGGATTTACATGTGAATTCTACCAAACATTCAAAGAACAATTAATTCCAGTACTATACAATCTTTTTGAGAAAATAGGGACAGAAGGTATAGTGCCAAATTCCTTCTATGAGACCGATATGGTGCTGATAGCTAAACCAGGTAGGGTGAAAACAGAGAAAGAAAACTAAAGACCAATTTCCCTAATGAATATTGATGCAAAAATTTTAAAGAAGATATTAGCAATGAGATTACAAAGAGTCATCCCCAGGATAGTACACTATGACCAAGTAGGATTTATACCAGGGATGTAAGGCTGGTTCAATATTAGGTAAACTATCAGCATAATCAATTATATTAATAACCAAACTAACCAAAACCATATGATTATCTCAATAGATGCAGAAAAAGCATTTGATAAAATCCAACACTCTTTCCTATTAAAAACACTAGAGAGTATAGGAATAAATGGGCTTTTCCTTAAAATGATCAGTAGCATCTATTTAAAACCATCAGCAAGCATCATATGTAATGGAGACAAACTAAAACCATTCCCAATAAGATCAGGAGTGAAACAAGGCTGCCCAGTGTCACCATTACTATTTAATATTGTATTAGAAATGTTAGCTTTAGCAATAAGAGAAGAAAAAGATAAAAGGAATCAGAGTAGGTAATGAAGAAACCAAATTATAACTTTTTGCAGATGACATGATAGTATACTTAGAGAACCCTAGAGACTCAACTAAAAAACTACTAGAAACAATTCACAATTTCAGCAAAGTGGCAGGATTCAAAATTGATTCACATAAATCATCAGCATTTTTATATATTACCAACAAAGTTCAGCAGCAAGAGATATAAAAAGAAATTCCATTCCAAATAACGGGATGATAAGATAAAATATTTGGGAATCTATCTGCCAAGGAAAAGTCAGAAACTATACGAACTAAACTACAAAATACTTTCCACACAAATAAAATCAGACCTAATTAATTGGAAAAACATTAAGTGCTCATGGGTAGGCCGAGCGAATATAATAAAAATGACAATACTACACAAACTAATCTACTTATTTAGTGCCATACCAATCAAACTCCCAAAAAATTATTTTACAGATCTAGAAAAAATAGTAGCAAAGTTCATTTGGAAGAACAAAAGCTCAAGGATTTCAAGGGGATTAATGAAAAAAAAAAGGCAGATGAAGGTGGCCTTGCTGTACCAGATCTAAAACTATATTATAAAGCAGCGGTCATCAAAACCATTTGGTACTGGCTAAGAAATAGAGCAGTCGATCAGTGGCACAGGATAGGATATCAGGACTATCTAGGCAATAACCTTAACAATCTAGTATTCGATAAGCCCAAAGACCCCAGCTTTTGGGATAAATACTCACTATTCGGCAAAAACTGCTGGGAAAATTGGAAACTAGTGTGGAAGAAATTAAGGCTTGACGCATACCTAACACCACATACCAAGATAAGATCTAAATGAGTTCATGATCTAGATATAAAGAGGGACTTTGTAAGCAAGTTAGAGGAACGTAATATAGTTTATCTCTCAGACCTGTGGAGATGGAATAAATTTATGTCCAAAGAAGACCTGGAACTCCTAATTGAACACCAGATGGATAATTTTGATTATATTAAGTTAAAAAGTTTCTGTACAAACAAAACAAATGCAGACAAGATTAGGAGGGAAGCATCAAACTGGGAAATCATCTTTACATTTAATGGTTCTGATAAAGGCCTCATTTCTAAAATATATAGAGAATTGTCTCATATATATAAGAATTCAAGCCACTCCAATAGATAAGCGGTCAAGGGATATGAACAGACAATTTTCAGATGATGAAATTAAAACTATTTATAATCATATGAAAAGGTACTCCAAATCACTATTGATCAGAGAAATGCAAATTAAGATAACTCTGAGGTACCACTACACACCTGTCAGATTAGCTAAAATGACAAGTGTTGGAGAGCATGTGGGAAGGCTGGGACACTGATGCATTTTTGGTGGAACTTTGAACGGATCCAGCCCTTCTGGAGAGCAATTTGGAGCTAAGCTCAAAAAGTTATCAAACTGTGCATACCCTTTGACCCAGCAGTGTTTCTATTGGCCTTATATCCCAAAGAGATCTTAGAGGAGGGAAAGGGCCCCACATGTGCAAGAATGTTTGTGGCAGCCCTTTTTGTAGTGGCTAGAAACTGGAAATTGAAACGATGCCCATCAATTGGAGAATGGCTGAATAAATTATGGTATAAGAATATTATGGAATATTATTGTTCTGTAAGAAACGACCAGCAGGACGATTTCAGAGAGGCCTGGAGAGACTTGCATGAACTGATGCTGAGTGAAATGAGCAAAACTAGGAGATCATTATGCACAGCAACAACAATATTACATGATGATCAATTCTGATGGACATGGCTCTCTGCAACAAAGAATTGTCTCAAACCAGTTCCAATTGTTCAGTGAAGAAAGCCATATACACCCAGAGAGAGGGATGTGAAATGTGGACCACAACATAACATTTTCATGCTCTCTATTGATGTTTGCTTGCATTGTGTTTCCTTTTTCTGATTATTCTTTCTTGTAGATACTATTTCTCCTGCACAAAAATGATGTGTGGAAATAAGTATACATATATTCGATTTCTCAAGTATTTTAACATAATTAACATGCAGTGGATTTCCTGCCATCTAGGGGAGAGGTGGGGAGTAGGGGGGAAAAATTTGTAACAGAAAGCTTTGTAAGGGTTAATGTTGAAGAATTACCCATACATATGTTTTGCAAATAAAACGTATTAATAAAATTTTTTAAAAAACAAAAAAATAAAAAATAAAAATAAAAATTTTTTTAAAGTGGGGCTTAGAAATGATGATGCCCAGTAGTCAGTTGAAAATACTTCATCTTTATTAACCTAAGTAAAAGGTTAGAACTGAATGTTTAGATTTATGAATTTTCCAAAAGAACTATCATTGGAAACCATGCTATTCGATTATAAGATGAAGTATCTAAATAAAAGGATGTGGTATCATGTTTTGCAAAATAATAATAATAATAATATATGTAGTTGTTTATATTTAATTATATATAAATGCATACATAGTTGTTTGTATATAGTTTTATATATTTATTTGTACAGTTATTTGAATTCTGTCCTTTCCATTAAGATGTAAGATTCTTGAGAGCATATTTTTACCTTTCTTTGTATTATCAGTTGTAGCATAGTACTTGAATGAGTTTTTAATAATGTTTGTTCATGTTTGATTGATTGATTAATTAAGAAATTTGTCAGCAGAGTAGTCACTGAAATTAGAAAACCCAGTTTTCTGACAGGAAAGTCTAACATTCTCCTATATTTATAAGTTTCAAGTAAAATCATTCTGACTTATTTATTCAATTCTTGTATTGAAGGAGGCCATTGCTAGTCATTCTGACCTGTGTCTTGCCACTAGACTACCATGACTCTGAAGGAGAGAATGGAGATGACAACTTTACACATCTTCTGTCTCACTTAAATCCAATTCACTTTCGAATCAAGACATCACCATCCTGATGTCATTGATCCACTCTGAGAATGAAGGATGAACAACAACAGCAATCTTATATGGAAATATTCTTCATTGACTTCACTGGCCTAAGATTCTCTTCTTGAGATACTTAGAAATAATCCAAATGCAGTCAGTCACTTTCAGTTTTGTAGATCCATTCAATCATTTTCTTATTGCCAATCTCCTTTATCAATTGATTTCATGCTCAGCATTCAGGGTCTTAACCAATTTTACATGCAAAAGTTCATCATAGTTAGAAATAAGAAAATAAAGAAAAGAGGAAAGGAAAAAAAGAACAATTATTAAGCACTTAAGTGTTTTACAAACATTATCTCATTTGATCTAGCTTTAAGACAAACTGTATAATTTGGAGTAAAGGGGAAATTAGAGTTAATGAGTTGCCCCTAGTCCCACAGCTAGTCTAAGGCTGTATTTGAACTCAGGTCCTTCCGACTTCAGGATCAGTGCTTTATCTACTATACCACCTACCCATGTGAGCCTTAATATAGTAAGGGATAAGGTGTTTTGTTTTTTTTTTCCCCTGGAGGAAAGGAAGGGGAAAGGAAAGATGTCTCTTACAGCCTCATGGCTCATCTTTGTTTCTTTATTATAGACTTCAGTAATTAGATGAAGGACATAGCAGACATCATTATCTTTGTTGGATATCACAGAAATGTCTAGGGATATGCTATAACAAACTGACAATTCTCTAAATAAAAGCAAGGAAAAAAGTAAATCCGTCTTAATCTTGGCATTTTTTCCATTCAGTGACATTTAGAGTTAGTGCAGGATTATTAAGTATTTCAACCTTTTTTTTAATTTTTCTATTCTTTTTCTGAGTTTTATTTAAGAGGGGTGGCAGGGAGGAGAGGTACATAAGGTCACCCAGCTTTCATTTATCCCATATTCTACTTTTCCTTATGATCACAGTGCATATATATTTTTGCTTAATATATATTACCATTCAGACTAAGAAGAAATCTGATAGAAAAGCATTAAGAAAATTAGAGAAATCCTATTTGCTTTTTCAGGGTTTTTTTTTTTTGTTGTTTGTTTGTTTTTTGCTGAGACAATTGGGGAGGGAAGGGAAGGATGGGAAAAAATTTACATGATAATTTTATTGTATATTTTAAAGGAATAGTAAGTTGCATGTAATAGAACTGCAGTTTCATGTACAATTATATTTTTATTATTATGTTATGTTATGGAAATGCTTGTTTTATTCCATAAACTAAAAATTAAATAAATAAAAATATAAAAAACCCATGCCCAAAGACAATAAGGCAACAAAAATTTATTAAGTAATAACTCTGCATCATTCAAAGCTTTGGTGATGCAAATACAAGGAAAAAGAAAAACAATCCCTGCCCTCAAGGAGCTTACATTCTATTGGGGAAATAGTTAATATAAAAGAGAGTTGGTAAAATCAGGGTCTTGGTCTTGAAGTCCAGAATTTCAAATGAAGATTACCTAGCCTGGACCCCTCCACAAAGTGGAAGACCAAAGAGGAACTCACCAATAGGAGGAAAGGAGTTAGCTTAGCAGAGAATGTTCCAGGATGAAAAGACCACAGACACTGTGGTCTTTTCCAGTCACCATTCCAGAGTGAGCCTGCAGTGGAAGAAATGGAGGGTAGGATTAGCATCATTACATGTCCAGGTTAAAAAGAAAATAGGTACATCTGAACTGGGAGAGAACCTAGAGATCATCTATTTAGTCAAAAGGTTGTTAAACCTTTTTTGTGTATCAAGATCACTTTGGAAACATTGGAAAGAATAAAGGACATCTCAGAAGAATGCACCTAAATGCATAAAATAAAATATATCAGTTTTCAAAGAAAACTAAAAGTTACTGAAAATAAAAGGGATATTTTTCCCTGAGTTCACAGAATCTTGAAATCTACCCATAGACTCCAAGTTTAAAACTCCTGATCTAGTCCAACTATCTTATTTTACAGAGAAAATTTTAATGAGAAAATTGAAACCCAGATAGAGAAAGTGTTTTTTTTCCTAAGGGTATATAGGCAAGAATTAACAGGTATGAGATTTGAACTCAGATCTATGACCCCAAAGTCAGGATTCTTTCTATTGCAATTCATTCCATCAAGAGTGACAAATTGTATATTTTGGTCAGATTTGGTCATATTTTTACATATATTTTAGATGACTGGTTAGAGTCAGCCTTTAATTTGTTTGTTTAATTTTAGGCTGGATCTCCAACTATGTTTCCTCATGTATTTCATCCTTGCACATCCAATCCTTGAGCCCATTTACTTTTTGTTCCATTCCATTCTACAATCAGACACTTTTCTGCTGGGTAGGATCCAATTTTTGTTTTTAACTTTCTACAGATACTTAAATGTTATATAACATTCTAATGCTACCACTCCAGCCTGTCCAATTTTACTAATATGTCCACGCCACCTCATCTTGCAACAGGAGGACCCTCATCCAAAGCTTCTGGCCAGTCCTACCACCAGAGAAGGCCAGAGATAATGGAACAAATTAGAGCTTCTGCCAAATTAAGAAAATATAGCCAATTCAGGACATTTCATTTCAGAAAAAATCTGTTTACTCATCAAGAAGTCTGAAATGATCATCCATTCTCTCCTCCGGAGTCATGGTAGTCTAGTGGCAAGACACAGGTTAGAATGACTGGCAATGGCCTCCTTCAACGCAAGAATTGAATAAATAAGTCAGATTTTACTTTGAACAGTTATAAGTATAGGAGAATGTTAGACTTTCCTGTCAGAAAACTGGGTTTTCTAATTTCAGTGACTACTCTGCTGATAAATAAAAGCTGGGTGAACTTATGTACCTCTCCTCCCTGTCCCCCCTTCATAATTGTTATATTTATGTTACTACAGTTTCACTTAAGTTCCCATGAATTCAAAATATGTAATTATCAAAAAATCATTCACACATATGCTAGATAGCATAATTAAATCAAGTAATTAAAATGATAAAGAAATTGTTGAAATTTAAGAAACATGAACTAAGCATTTACTAACTCTATTTAGAGAATATTTTTGACCATTTTAAAAGTATACAATTATATAGATTAGATAGATAGATATATAATTTTATATTTAAATATTTTATTAGTATACTACATATAAACTATTTATTTTATAGTGTGTTATAATTCAGTCATTTTTCATTTGTGTCCAGCTTTCCATGACTCCATTTGGGATTTTCTTGGCAGAGATACTGAAGTGCTTTGCCATTTCCTTCTCAGCTTATTTTACAGATGATGAACTGAAGCAAGCAGGGTTTCATGATTTGCCCAGGATCACAGAAATCTGAAGCTAGATTTACTTGGAAAGTTGATTCCAGGCCCTGCACTCTATCTACTGTGTCACATATTTGCCCCATTTACTTTATATATTGTGGCATATATATATATATATATATATATATATATATATACATATATATATATATATATATATATATATATATTATAGACTTCTAAACATACACAGATATACCTCTAGATATATACATCTGACTCTAGATTCATTATATCACATTTTCTTTCATTAAGAGTACGGTGAATATCTGTAAGTAATATAAAATCTATGTCCTTTTTCATCACAGTAGAAATGAAGACCACAAAGTACCAAGAAGCTATTTTATGACCTTTCATGGATTGCTTTGGACATAAAATTCATTTTTTGTGTCATAATTACCAGTAATGATAGTAGGCTGGTGCCTGGACAATTAACACATTGTAATTAGAGCCATACACAACTACTTTCCCATTTAGTATGTGCTCCATTGGTCCTATGCTCTGCTGCTAGAGCCTCTAAGATTCCAGGATCATCTTTGTGCTATAATGAGGTCATGCTTTTTGTAAAAAAACATTACTAATAATCTGTTATACAGTAAAGCAATTTTGACACAATCCATGACTTTTAATGCTCTATTTAAGTCCAGCTACTATATGAATTAAACTATGCTGACCCTAGGGAAACAAAAATCATGCAGTAATTAATATTATCATTAAGATTCTCTCGCATCCCTTTCTGTGACAGCCTATAATTTCCTGAGTCTCCTTCCCTGACCTCTGCTTTCTCTTAATCCCCTGAAGGAGGTAGAAAAGAAAGAGTGTTAGATTTGGAGCCAAAGAACCTGGTTCTACTATTTACTAGCTATGTGACTCTGTGAGCCTCAGTTTCCTCAGCTGTAAAATGACTAGACAAAGGCTTTTAACATAGGGTCAATGAATTTAGTTTTTAAAAAAATATTTTCATAGTCATTTTTCTATATATTAGTTTTCCTTGATAATGCGATGTATTTCATTTTATGCATGCATAGGCTTCACTAAACTTTAAAAAGGGTCCATGATGCAAGGGTTAGTACTGTACCCTAAATCTGAGATCCTTCCTTCTTTCCAATATTCCACCCAGAGTATCTCCCACATAACTATGTTTCTTTGCAAGTGCTCAATTATCCCAAATAACATTTCCCCTCCTTTTCACTGTTCCTACTTCTTACCCACAATAACAGCCTTTATCTCTCTATAATCTGTGGTTAGCTATTAATTCTATTTTTTAATTGGGGGTGGGAGGAAAGAGGGAAGAAGAAAAAAGAAATGTACATGACAATTTTGTTGTAAATTTTAAAGAAATGATGAGATGTATATAGTAGATTTGCAATTTCATCTTTTTATTGTATTATATTATGAAAATGCTTGCTTTATTCCATAAATTTAAAATTAAATTTAAAAAAATTTTAATCTGACTAAAGTAATCCACATGAACCAATCTACAAGTATTTGATAAACCTATTTATATTCTTCATAATGCCCATAACCAGTTGGCCAGTATGAAGGATAGGAAAAGATACAAATACTTTGATTAAGAATAAAAATAATAACCAGAACTAGCATTTATAAAATACCCACTATATGCCAGGTACTATGCAAAAACTTGACAAATATTGTGTCATTCTATCTGCAAAACAACCTTCTTTAGGAGTTTACAATTTAGTTGATGTGAAAAGAATAACACTATTGACAATTAGTCAACCAATAAGCATTTGCTGATTCCCATTTTTTTTTTTAGTAATTGATCTTAAGTGACTTGCCCACAGCCTCAGAGTTAATAAGCATCTGAGACTGCATTTGAACTCAAATCCTCCTAACTCCAGGGCCAGTGCTCCATCCATTCTATCACCTCAACAAGCATTTATTAAGCACTTAATATATTAAGAGATCTTTAGCGTGAATCAGCAGATAAAATGGCAGTGTCTTGGGATCTAGTGGATAGAGAAACAGGTAGTAAGTCCTAGAGGATATAACAGCAAGCATTTATTGAAAATGGTTGAGGATTAAAAGAAAGGTAAAAACACCATCTCTGCCTTTTAGAAGTTTCCATCCTAATTGGGATGGCAACAGGCAAATAAATATATAGACGCAAGACAAACTGGAGTTACCCTCATAGAGAAAGCACTAGTTTTAAACAGTTATAGTAAAGCAAAAAATGGCTAATGTGTTGATGCTTGTGATTGGGCAAAAGTCTTGCTCCAACTCCTTGGACCTTTGGCAAGATACCAGTAATCTCCTCCTCTCCCAAATGTTGATCCAAATTTTTCAATAGAGATCATCTGCTGGTTCCATTAGATTGTAAGGTTTTTTTGTTGTTGTTGTTTTTTGCTGAGGCAATTGGGGTTAAGTGACTTGCCCAAGGTCACACAGCTAGGAAGTGTTAAGTGTCTGAGACCAGATTTGAACTCAGGTCCTCCTGACTTCAGGGCTGGTGCTCTATCCACTGCACCACCTAGCTGCCCCAGATTGTAAGGTTCTTAAGGGCAGAAACTGTCTTTTGCCTCTTTTTGTGTCCCCAGCACTTAGCACAGTACCTGGTATACAGTAGGAGCTTAATAAATGCTTATTGTTATTATTAACAACATCCTCTAGGACTTATTATCTACTTGTTTCTCTATCCACTAAAGCCCAAGACGCTGCCATTTTATCTGCTGATTCACGCTAAAGATCTCGCTACCTTTCTATCACTTCTCCCAACCCCTTATGAATCAATTCCCTAGGATATTTGGACTTCTCCATCTGTCCCACCACTAAATGTGTTGTATCAGTCCCCAATTAAAGTGTAAACTCCCTGAAAGAAGATATTGGCCTGTTTTTTCATGCTCAGCACAGTGTTTGATACATAGAAAGTGCTTAATAAAGTTTTTTTTTTATTCCTTCATGCTTGTGTGACTTTGAACAAATCACTTAGCTATTCTGGGTCAAGGTTTGTTTCTTCATATTAAAATTAAAGGATTTTAACAGCATGATCTCTAAATGTTCTAAATCCATGATCTTTTGATGTAAATCAAAATTAGAATTATATTGTCATGTGTGAAATGATACAATTTTCATAAAGACATAATTAAAAATGTGAATTTGGGGAAAATACCATTTGATGAAATGACATTGAAAAGTTTATGGATGAAATCATGATTAGTCATGTTGACCTTGGATAAACTAATTTCACAAGAATTAGTCTTCTGTAACCTTCTTTCCATTTTTGTTTCACTAAAACACTTTTTCCTAAACCTTAAACTAACTGAATTGAGTAATTTCAAAGAAGAGACATAGTTATTCTCCCTTTCAAATGATTGCAAGCCTTATTAGATAATAATTTAATATATATAATAAATAAAATGTCTACTCCCTGAGGGCAGTTTTTGTTTTTGTGACAGCTATGGAACAATGACCAACATAAGCAGTTCAGATTGGCTTATCTGCCCTGATTGCTAATCTTCCTTAAACCTGTAGGAAAGAAGCATGTTGCTATCTTAATTATTCAATTATCCTAATTTCCCACTAAGAGACATTCTACTTGAACCAGAAGGAGGGGGGCTCATCAATTCCTCTCTGGTAGATACATGCATGAGTTACAGACAGTTAAGTGGCTCAGTGGATAGAGTGCAGAACTGGAGACAGAAAAACCTCACTTCAAATCTGAACATTAGCTGTGTGACCCTGGACAAGTCACTTAACTCTGCCTCACTTCCTCATCAGTAAAATGAGCTGGAGAAGGAAATGGTAAGTCGCTCCAATATCTCTGCTGAGAAAACCCCAAATGGGGTCACAAAGAATAAGACACAACTAAAATAACTGAACAACAGCAATGTGAAGTAAAATATTATTCAAAATATTAAAGTATAAAATCTATGATCCTTACAAATCTCATTATCTGGATTCCACCCTCTGGCTTCATGACCTTCATGAATTCATAAAGTCATAACAAAATGTTTTTGTGAATTAGTTTATTTAAATTATTTCTATTTACATAGAATAAAGTGCTCCTATGTGGAGATATCCACCTCCAGTCACTTCCTAAATTTCCTTCCAGTTATTCTCTAAAATCTTCAGGAATGGCTTGGACCAGAGAGGAGGATGTCTCAACCCCCAGGACCACAACTTATGGAAAGGAATAAAGAACTAAGGAGTCTATAGCAAATATAAAAGGAAAGGGAATATAGTTATGGAAATCAGTCTCCTTCCCCATCACTACCCCTCCCCCCAGGTAACACATTAGCTAAAGATCCTTCTTCTTGGAGCTCTTACTTTTTCATCTGTTACAGTAGATGTCTAGTCTCTTATTCTCCTGCAATCCCAATCACCTGCCACCCAAGTCTCTAGCTGTACATAGAGCAGGTGGCTGAAGTCAGAACCTTGTGCTCTAATTTACAAAATGGAAATTCTGAAGTCTAAATTGAACATCAGTAGAAGGAAGGAAGGAAACTGAACATGGATACCAGAGGATCCAGATTGTATCCTCCTCCTATTGTGGGATTTCCTAGCTAGGAACATACTGAGACAGCACAATTTTCCATCTTTCTCTACTGGAACAATATCTCTTCTTCCGGAGTGTTTTTCGTATTCTGTTACATCTTTCCCACTCTGTGAAAATTGCCTGGGTCCTTGGATCCCTATGAACATAACACCAAAGCCCAGAGTACATCTTTATATTTCCAGCACCCAGAGTCCTGCCTGGTACATAATAGGCATTTAATTAATATGCATTAGAACTGAATGGAGAATAGCATATAAGCCATTAGTGGAACATTTACACAAAAAAAAGTACAAAATATGGAATCTGTCCTCCTCACTGCCCTTCCTTTCTTTTAATTTCTTTTTTAAAGAAATTTAATTTCTTTTTTAATTTGCCCTTTTAATGCTTTTCAATTTCTTTTTTAAAAATCTGAATAGTATCAGAAATCTATCAGGGACCTCATGTACCTTCTAATTCAACCTCCTAATTTTTTTGCAGATGAGACCACCAAGGACCACAGAAATTTAAGTGACTTTAAATGATTCCCTAGAATAAGGATCAGAAGTGGATTTGAACTCATTTTCTAATTCCAAAGTTTTTTTAAGCATTTTGTAGTAAACCATTGGAACAGGGAAGCAAAGATGTTAAGTTCTGGGTGGCCCACAGATGTTAGGAGCTGTGGACTTTTATATTGAGATAGGCAAAGAGGAAGAAAGTTATTAACAAATATACTCATCTCTGGATAAGCTTAACACTGACTTTGGATCAAGGTGTTGCATTGATATTGATTAGTCATTCTATCTGTCTCTATATTTATTCTTCTTTTGGCTCAAAGTATGAAGGACTAACCAGCATATTCCAGACATGAAGTGTGAATAAGAGTTTCGTTTAAAGTGAAAATTGTAACAATTCTAGAGTTTGATGTTAGGATGTCTCACAAAACAAAACTAAAACAAAAAACCTATATACCAAGATTCCAGTGTTCCTGTTCACATTATTGACCTAAAGGAGCAAGGTGAGAAGGTACAAATGTCTTAATTTCTCTTTCCCTCACTCACTTGTAAAAGGACAGGGTTGAACTTAAGGGTCTTTAAGGTATTTTACAACTCTAAATCTAGGATTGTTTGACTATGTTCCTTGCAGTAATATGAGAACACATTTTCCCATACAAGGAGACTCTCAAGGTCTCTCTGAAAAACTTTGGGATCATTTGGGAGCTATGGAAAACACTGACATAAGCTCATGCAGTATATTGTAATCACATCAAAGAAAGTGCAGTGCCCTATGAGTGAAGCACAATTGCAGGTAGCTCCAAAGAAACTGTAAGTGTACAAATTTAGAGAACTCTCCCCTCCAAATGTTCACATGGACTATTTATGCTTGACTTATGGTAGAATCTTCCAAGCTTACATTGGTCTGATTAGTTGGACATACTTACCTTGATCCCAACATAATGATGTAATTTTGCTCCTTTTCAATAACAAAGAACAATAGTTAAACAATTAACCAACCATAGTTTGACACATTGGAGAAAGAACTGGACTTAGTGTAAGGAAAACCTGAATTCAAATCTTTGCCCCCTAATCATGTCCATGTAAGCCTGGACAAGTCATTTAACTTTTCTCTATTCAATTTCAACTGTAAAGTGAGGGTAATACTAGAACCTACCTCCCAAGATTGTTATGAGGATAAAATTAGTTATAATTTTTAAGTGCTTAGAACATATAAAATAAGTTCTTAATAGGTGTTTATTTCCTTCCTTCCTCTTCTCTGAACTTTAGAAAAATTGGATCATACATATGTAGCCATGTTTTCTACTTGGAAAAATTTTGTACCATTTCTAGAATGGGTTTAAACTAGTTCTTAATTTGAAGTCCATGATTTGGTTTTATTTTTTAATGTTTTGATAATGATTTCAATATGATTGGTCTCATTTGTAGTATTTTATTTAATACATTTACAAACATTATTTTGAGAATGGGTCACTACTTTTCATCAAAGCCATTCATGATGACCAAAAAAAAAAAAAAAAAAAAAGGTTAAGAACCACTAACATAGATTAACCATAGTAATCTTTGTATTATATCTACATGGAGATTTTGATTTTTTAATTAAATAATATATGTAAGACTATGTATGTAAGCCTTAAATGATATATAAATATCAGCTATTATTGTTTGTGAAAATAATAAAAGTACAAGTATCTATTAGATAACAGGGAAGAATGTTATCACTACAGTGCAAGGACATCCCCAAAGTAAAAACTTACCTAATTGCCTAATTGCACAACTACTCCAACCTGGAATTTGGAATGTACCTCAAGGGCTATGAGTCTAATGGATATCAGAAAATGAATATTCTCTACTTAATCTTTACTGAAATACTCCTAAAAGTGAACTTTTTAAAAATAGCTCATTACATGTTTCCATAGCTCAAGTTATTTGGAATATAGATATGTTCCTCTACCTACATCAAGACAAAAACAATCTCTACCCTACCTCCCACTCTAGTTGTACCCACTCCCTCTTTCCTATGATAGACTTTTCAAATACTTTGTCACCTCGAAGGCAAACAATGAGTTAATAGCCTTGTTATTTTTTGAACCCCATAATTGGGTTTGATTAATTAAAAACTTAACTATTCATTACCAGACAGATTCAAGAGCATAAGCAAAAACAAAACAAAACAAAAATTGTGCAGAAGACTATGAATGTCTGTTGATTTTTTTTAAATATTGATCAATCATACTGTCTTCAAGGATCCTTCAGAAGTGATTGTTCTGCACCTATTTCCAGATAACGTTGCTGTTACTATTTCTCTAGTTGTAGTCGGTGTGTAGATCATTCATATATTTTTTTAAATTCTGAAGTACTACAAATCAATCTAATGGAACAAACTACAGAATATAAATATTTGGGGTGGTTTTTATGCCAGGATTAGTATTTCATATCTGTATGAACTCCATTCCTCTCTTCACTTTTTGTATTTCTATTTACTCTCTAATGCTGAAACTCATTCCATCTTCTCTTCCAATTTTTCTTGCTTTTCCCAGTTGTTAAAAAATATTTCCTCTCAGACAGACCATAGCACTGGATTTATAAATCTAATGCACTCCTTTATGTAACATTGGGTATTACAGACATTCATTCAGGTATTATTTCTGATTGTATACTGTATACGTTCTCGTGGTATATAACAGTGTTCTGCCCATAGAAGGTACTTAATAAATTAATTTCTTTTGTTTTGTATGATATAATATTATAACATGTTAGGTTGGGTTCTGCTGTGTTGTATTGCATTGCAGCAAATCATATTGTATTGTATTAAACCTTGACTCAAAAATTGAGGATTTTGGTAGGTAAGGGAGAGAACAGGAGCTGAGAAAGGGAGATCTACTCTTTCAAGAGTTAACCTGTATCATTATCAACCTTTCCCCTCTTCTAGAAACCAGATAGGAAATGACTCCTTTCTTCAGAAGATGGAGTGGAAAGAGGTGGAGGAAGAAATGCCTAAAATAGTGGCGGCTAAACTTTTTTGATCACAAACCATTAGAGTGAGGAAATAGAGGCATGTACCCCAAATGCATGTATATTTTCTTATTTATAAATAATATATATGTATATGTGTTCTACCATGTTAATAAATTAGAAATATAGAAATAATTAGAAATAAATTAGAAAACTTATATAAAAACAGGAATTTAAAAGGCTGGGGGAAAAGTTAATAAAATATTTGCTCCTAGATGGAATGGAAGCCACTAAAATATATTGAGCGGGTATGTGGGAGGTAATATGGCCAGAAATGCACTTTAAGAAAGCACTTTGGTAATAGGGGAGGGAAGGGAGACACTTGAGGCAAGGAAGCCAATTATTGCAATAGCCCAGTTGAGAAGGGCCCCAACTATAGAATTGTGGGTATGAAAGGGAATGATGGGATATGAGATGTCGTAGAAATAGATATGACAAGATTTAGCAAACAACTGGATCTGTGGGTAAGGGAAAACAGGGAGAAGATTCAAACATGGCACTGAGATTGTGAACCTGGGTGATGGAAGGGAAAAAGATGCTCTCCACAGTAAAAAGAAGTTTGAAAGAAAAGTAATTTTGGAAAGAAAGACAACATAAGAAGGTCAGTAATAGAGATCACAGTCTATCACTTCTTGTTCCTCCTGTATGTATGATTCACTTTGTCCCAAAATCTCCCACAAAAAAGTGGGAGAAAAGGTGAGTGATGGAGGGGGTTAAATGTCTTCCTGATCATCACTTGGGAGCCCCAACTAAAAGCCACGAGGTGATCTGGGGGACAGGAGTTGAGTTTGTTGATGAAAGGCCAGAATTTTTTTAATGGCAGTTTCTCCTTTGGGTACCCAAGTTGTTTTTTTTTAATTGTTGTTGATGGTGATGGTCCTTAATTCTCAAATAAGATCAATAACCTCACTAGTATAATGCCTTACATGTAAATTAAATTTAACTGAGGCAGAAGTATTCAGGTAGCAGTTAATTTCTAACTTCCCAGAAGATTATATTTGGTTTAACAACTCCAAATATTCTCTAACATAGTTAAGCCTATGAATAATCTGCATATTGGTTGGAGTAGCAGAAAGAGACCTGGATTTGGAAAGATCTCACTTACCCCTTCTACTGACTTTGCTCCAATTTGGGCAAAACTTAGAGCTTAAGAAATTCTAAATTCTCTTAACTGTAAATTGGAGGTATCCATAGCCTTACTATCTACCTCATAGGGTTTTATTGAAAGAGTATAATTAGAATATTCTGTAACCATCAAGTATTCCAAGTAATCTGTTAGTAGTACGTCTAGTAATCATATTGCCTACATCTAGCTAAGTGAATGAGAGCTTTAATTAAAGAAAAGAGAGGAGGGAGTAGTCTGGAGCAACAGGCAGTCTTCCACTTGGAATAGTGGAGAATGGAGGATATCACAAAACACAAGAGAGAACAAAAAGACTTTTTAAGAGATCAGCAAAGATCAGCATCACTTGAGGCAGCCAGTGTCCAGGTACTGGCGTAGGTGTACCATCCTATAGATTATCTATTCCCAACATCATATTAAGGGAGTTGTGTAAATATACAATAGTAACTCTCCAGCAAATGTGTCTTCTTGAATTTAATGTCACTAAAAATACACAGAAGGCATTTTGGCTGAACAAAAATAGAATTTGGTGACAGTCCTTCAAATTGGCTACAACAGAATTTCCTTTAGCTTTTAGTTGTGCAGAATGCAAAAGCTTTGATTATCTTTAACATCATTTTAATTTTGATGATGAAGTCTTTGAGGCTAAATTTCTCTGATAAATTCATTCCCCAGCCATCTCTGAAAGTAATCATTATACTCCAGTGGGTTATTAGCTCCCTGATTATCCCATGATTTCCTAAACTTTATAATCATGCTGACATTTTAGCAGATTGTCATGGATGATGAAGACATTTATTTGCTTTAAACATAGTTCTGTAGCTAGAATGCTAGACCGAAGGCTAGCCACATTTACAACTCTCCACCAAAAGAGTTAATAATGCTGGTGCACCTTCCATTTAAAACAGCCTCATTTACAAAATGGTAAAGTATGGAATTTCTCTGTGTATTGTTTTCTTTTTCACATAATCTGAAAAGAAGTTACTCCAGTTTTTGTCTTCAAATGAAAGTTCTGCAATGAAATTTGTAGCACTCTTAAAATAAAAAAAAATTGTTTAAAAAAAAACAACTTTCATTTAGAGTTCAAAATTTTGAAAACAAATGAAAAAAATTTTATATGTAAATAGGGTAAAACAAAATACTAAATGAATCAATTAGAAACCTTCATAGCTAGTGATTATAGCAGGATGCCAATGTTAAACAACTTGAAATCTTTATTCACTCAGACAATAACTAATTTTCTCTCCATACTAAGTGCACACACATATACAAAGAGTTTCAATTAAATTAGGTGTTTTTATAAATTCATTCCACTGGTACTTGTCAGTGCATTTTAGAGATAATGTCCATGGTGTCTTAATTAATGCTATCTAGGTAATTTTTTATCCAGACAAAAAGGATATCAAGTTCACTGATGGCTTTGTAGGCTCCCTTGTTTCCAATCTGCAGATAAGGTTTTTATGTTAAAAACAGAAGTGATTTATGTTGACAAAACAAAGTCTATTGGAAAACATGGATATGCTTACCTTGTAAAATATTCTCTTAATTCTGGTGATGGGCTTCATCTCCCCAGTGTAAGGAGCACACGGAAACTGAGAAGATAACCAAAATGCAGAAAATTGTTAAAGAGAGCTTGAAAACTCCAGAAGAAATGGGAAATTGAGAATCAATCTCACAAGTGTCCTTTATTTGATTCAGTAGATAAAATTGTCTTTGTTATTGTTCAGTTGTTTCAATGATGAACACTAAATGAACTGATTTGGGGTTTTCTTGGCAGAGATGCTAGAGGGGGTTGCCATTTTTTTCTCCAACTCATTTTACAGGTGAGGAAACTGAGGCATACAGGGTTAGTTGATTTGACAATAATAACACAGATGATAACTATCTAAAGTTAGATTTGAACTCACAAAAACTGAGTCTTCTTGACTACAGACCCCACCACTCTACCTATTGTACTATCTAGGACAAAGTTTTTTAGGGTGTGGGCTGCAACTCTATATGGGGCTGCTGAAGTGAATGTGGGGGTAACAAAATTATGATTTATTATTTGGCTTGTATACCTATTTCATCTACCTATATATCTGGGGTCATGTAAAAATTTCTCAGACAAAAAGAAATCACAAATGGAAAATGTTTAAGAAGCCCTGATCTAGGGAAGAAAAGAAGGAAGGAAGAAAGGAAGGAAGGAAGGAAGGAAGGAAGGAAGGAAGGAAGGAAGGAAGGAAGGAAGGAAGGAAGGAAGGAAGGAAGGAAGGAAGGAAGGAAGGAAGGAAAGAAAGAAAAAGAAAGAAGGAAAAAGGAAGAAAAAGAAGGAAGGGGAAAAAAGAAAGAGAAAGAAAACTCTGATGAGATCCTGCTATGAACAGCTGTATAATTAATCTAATGGGTTTTGTTTCTCTGGCATTTAAAATTTTGCAAAACAGTTTCATTACAATTTATCTATATAAGGTGAGTAATCCACATATTATTATCAACATTTTAAAGATAGGGGAATTCAAGATAAAGTGTTAAGGCAATGTCACCTTAAAGATAAAATACCATGGCAATGTCACATTGTTCTCAACCAGCAGAGCTGAGATTCAAATCTGGATCTTGGAATCTTAAATCTAAGAGTTTTTGCAATAAACCAAGGTATCTCCATATTCCTGTTGAGCAATCAGTTGTTCTCAGGGGTATTACTAGGCTCCACTGGCAAAAGAAGATAAAGAAAATATTTTCATTCATCTAGTAAAATCTCACCGATTTTAGCAGTGTTCCAAGGAATTTCCAAGATATCAACTACTTTCTGAGTACTGGAGAAAATAGAGAAATATATAAATTACTCAAAGCTAATGAGCTCTGGTTCTCCTTGATGACCTTACTATATTTGAAATATTAGAAAAACATGCAAAAAAAAAATTGAATGTGGCACATAGACTAGAAATTGCTCATTTTAAGCTTCCATTGACAAATGTCTGTTTTGTTGAGTTTGTGAAAATCTTACCTTTTTATTGTTGTTCAGTCATGTCAGGCTCTTTCTGTCTCTCTGTCTCCATCTCCCTCTCTCCCTCTCTATTTCTCTCTCTCTCTCTCTCTCTCTCTCTCTCTCTCTCTCTCTCTCTCTCATAGTTCTTGCTGTTCCAAACAAGTTTTGTTTTGCTGCACAAAGTTACAGTCTGGCTCCATCACAGATTTAAAGCTTGAAAGAATCTGAGAGGTCATAGTCCAAATCCCTCATTTTATAGATGCCAAAACTATAGCTAAGAAAAGTTAAAGGATTGTCCAAAGTGATACAAGGAAGAAAGGCCAGAGCCATAATTTGAATCCAAGTACTTTAATTCTGTTCTTGGGAGAGCTGGGCAAATTAGTGGAAAGAGTGTAGGACTTGGTGTCAAGAGAACCTGAGTTCAAATCCAGTCTCCAACATATAACTGTGACTCTGGGCAAGTCACTCAATCCTATTTGCCTCAGTTTCCTCATCTATAAAATGACCTGAAGAAGGATATGGCAAACCACTCCAGTATTTTTGCCAAGAAAACTCTATGGAGAGGTCCATAAGATCACAACAAGTTGGACAGGATTGAACAATTCCAATTCCAAATCGATCTTTCTTTCAATAACAGCACAGCACTTCCCTGGGAAAATTTCATATCAGAAAAGTAGTGACTATTGGGAACTTGCTAAATTTTTCCATCTAGGGAAAATTACTGACCATGAGACCCATTATCCTACTCAAAAATCAGAGTTGAAGGTTCTTAAGTATGGCACTACTAAAGACATTTTAAGACCATGTGCATAGAATACAATTCCAGATTTAACCAAAAAAAATTTTCATTAACTTCTATCTTAATAAATGACAAGCTGAATGATATCAAATAAAACTTGATAACCAAGCTTGATAAATGTTTTAATATAGTCATTCACTTGCGTCTAATTCTCCATGATCTCATGGACCATTTCCTTCTCCAGGATGTCCCCATTTTACTGATAAGGAACTGATGTACATAGAATTGAAAAGTCTTACCCAGGATCATATAGTCAGCAAATCTCTGAATCTAGGTTTGAACTCAAATATTCCTGACTCCAAACCTAATGGTCTATCAATTAAACCACCCTGCTGAACCTTGACCACTATGAGACTATATACCTTGCATATCAGAGTAGATTTATATCCAAGGTGGGCTGGTTGGGACTTTGTCTCAGAATTCTCTAGGTGCTAAAATTTAATTTGTACTGATAGTTCTTGCAGTTTTTCAAGTAGTTTAGACATTACTAAATTTAGTAACTAGTCAGCAAGAAAAATTAGCTAAAAGAATTCCTTTCCCCTCTTCCTCATTTATGATTACATTTCAGGTGAGCTTCACCCCAGTTTGGGATGAATTTTGATCCAAATAGTCCAGAATGGACCAATTCCAAATGAACAGGAATAAGAAAAGACATTCTTGGGTAAAAGATACTATTTTCTTCTGGGACAACAAGGAAACAAAATATGGTGGCATGTGGTCCCAGCCTAGACAAGATCATGGTCCAAATTTTCCTAGGGGATTTTAGTTAAGGACTAGAACAAAAAGCTTAACTCCATCTCTGTGGAAGGAAAGGACTTGCTATTTTTCTACTTTAATGTCTAGATTTCTTCTACAATGAGAAACACCAGTATGGAAATTCTCCACTAAAGCCTATCAGTAACTCATCTACAGATTAGAATTGCTTAAGGCTCTGAAAAGTTCAGTGACATATTTAAAGACTTACAGCATGTTGTCAAAGTAGAGATTTGAACCAATTCTTCATAATTCCAACATTGGTCTTATATGCCACACTCCATATCATATGCACTTCCAATTCCCTTACCCTAATGTATTGTTTCTGAACTTGTAGATTCTTTCTTTCCCTACACATAAATTCTAGGAAAGTCAAAATTATGGACTGGGGACAGGATTAAAAAGAGAATAAAATTGCAATATGGACTAGAATATATAACAACATGGGAATAATGAAAATGGGGTAAAGGGAACTTATTTAAGGGGAATTTAATATTAATATTCTAATAAGGAACATAAAAGTAAACAATCATCCCATCTTTTGGTTTTTGCAACTAAGAAGAAAACTGACAGACAGACAGACAGACAGAGACAGAGAGAGAGAGAGAGAAACACACACACAGAGAGACAGAGAGACAACCATTTTTCCTTCAGCTGCCAAACCATTAACAGTTGCTATCATTCCAAGAGTCAAACAAACATCAGTATTGTTTCCTCTCTTATTAGCCCATTTGCAGATGATATTACAATTGTCTTACCAAACCCACCAGAAAAAAGACAAACTCTTACAGATATTCTATTTCTGAGCAAGTACCTGTCTTCAGAATAAATCACACAAGTTACCGAACATTTACTGTTACCTATCTTGTCTGGTAGACTATAGTACACTTACTACTTGTGCTACTCTGTCATTTCACTCTGTTATCTGTAAATGATAATTATAATAATACCTTCTCCTTAGGAATAATGTGAAGAATAAAATGAAATAATATTATAAATATTATAAATGCCCAAATTAACTTTAAAGAACATATGAAGAAAGGTACTGTCTGCATCTGAAGAAAAAAAAAATGGTAAGTAGAAGTATGTATAGAATAATTTTACATATGTAAATATAAATATGTATGTATGTAAAATCCCTCTTACTCCATTTTTATTCTCATGCTCTTATACATTCCAGTTCATATTGCAAAATATATGTGTTTCTATGTGCGTATATGTGTGTATACCTATTTGTGTCTAATGGTAGCCATCTCTAGGATGGGAGGGAGAAAAAAAGAAATTTGCATGATAATTTTGTGGTATATTTAAAAGGAATAGCATTTTGTGCATAGTAGATTTTCAGTTTCATGCACAATCATCTTTTTATTATGTTTTTATAGAAATGCTTGTTTTAGTCCATAAATTAAAAATAATTTTTTTAAAAGTGAAGTATACTCCCTACCCTCACAAATCATATAATTTGTAATAGGAGAAATACATGGCAGGATTATGGAGACAAAGATGAGAATGTTTCCTTATTTCAGAATTTCATTTCTTCAAGGGTTTAATTTCGGAAATGAATATCGCCGCCTGCTGGCCAGCCTTCTGATGACAAGTCTTAGCTAGATTAGATGTGGGTGACAGATAGACAGTAAAACCCCAGACCTATAATCAAAGCCTTTCCAGCTGAATGAGATCTACCAAAGTTAGTATAACCTGGCCTGAGAGACATCACCGTGTCACAATTAGACATTAGAGTAAAAATGTAGTGGAAGATTTTGGATTCAATAGGAATAAATACTCTACCATATCCTAATACAGGGTTTATTTTGAGAGACAGACAGAGAAAGAGACAGAGAGAGAAAGAGAGACAGAGACAGAGAGAGACAGACAGACAAACAGACAGATAAAGAGAGGAGACACAGAGAGAGAGAGAAAGAGAGACACAGAGAGAGGCACAGAAAGAGACAGACAGACAGACAGAGATATAGAGGCACACACAGAGAGAAACAGAGACAGAGAGAGACAGAGATAGAGATAGAGACAGAGAAACAGGCAGGAAGACAGAGAGAGAGACAGACAGAGAGAGGAGATACAGAGAGAGATATGGAGAGACAGACAGAGAGAGACAGAGAGAGAAAGACAGAGAAACAGAAACAGAGAGAGACAAAGAGAGACAGACACACAGAGAGAGACAGAGACAGACACAAATAGACAGAGAGACAGAGACAGACA
>JAJPUD010008654.1:0-30596 GCA_023553655.1 Myrmecobius fasciatus | reverse complement strand
AGACAGACACAAATAGACAGAGAGACAGAGACAGACAGACAGAGAGAAAGAGAGGGAGAGACAGAGAGGGCACACAGAGAAAAAGACAGACAGAAACAGAGACAGAGACAGAGAGATACACAGAGAGAGAAACAGAGACAGAGATAGAGACAAACAGACAGATAGACAGAGAGACTGAGAGAGAGACAGATAGATAGGCGGAGAGACAAAGACAGAGAGAGGGAGATACAGAGAGAGAGAGATTCGGACAGAGAGAGACAGAGATACAGAGAGAGACACAGAAAGAGACAGAGAGAGACACACAGAGAGAAAGAGACAGAAACAGAGACACAGAGAGAGACAGAAATAAAGAGACAGAAAGAGAAATTGAGGAGTTCTTCCCTTCTGCTTCCAACTTCTTTTTATGTGTTAGCTTCCTCCATCTAACCTCTGTGAAGATTGGTAATATTCTTCTATAGGCATTTGTATTCCAAGAGATTATCCTAGCACCTGACATATAGTAAACACATGATAATTCTTGTTTTATTGCTTTGTTTTTTTAATTCTGATGTGTAATCAGTGAGTCTTCTTTAATATCTCATTGACAGTAGAAAATTATATACAATTATTTTATAAATTTAGAAAATGCCTCTTACATCAAGAAACTATATGCTATGTCTACCCTGTAGCCAATATTTGTCACAGATGAGACTTAAACTCAGGTCTTCCTGCCTCTTGGCCACATCTCTATACATTATGCCAAGACAAAAAATAAAATGATATACAAATTTTTTATTATCTTCCATATCTAATAAAATGCATAATTACAGAAGAAATCTATAAGTTTTATAGATAACATTTTATTATCTAATCTTCATTTTGATCTTATATATTTTGATTTTGATCATTGATACAGTTTTTAGTTAATTTTTTTTAATTTTTTTTTCCTGAGGCAATTGGGGTTAAGTGACTTGCCCAGGATCACACAGCTAGGCCATGTTAAGTGTCTGAGACGAGATTTGAACTCAGGTGCTCCTGACTTCAGGGCTGGTGCTCTATCCACTGTGCCACCTAGCTGCCCCTAGTTTTTAGTTAATGCAGTGAACAGAGTAGAATCAGATCCAAGTTTAAATCTGTCCTCAGACACTTACTACCTGTCATAACTTGATCAAGTCACTCAATTCCGCCTGCCTCAGTTTCTTTATCTGTAAAATGAGAATAATAATATCTATCTTCAAGATTGTTTTGAGGAACAAATGAGATAATATTTAAGTGCTTTGCAAGCCTTAGTGATTTATAAGTACTTTGTTATTTAGTTTTTCAATTGTGTCCAGCTTTTCTTGACCCTATAGATCATATATCACACCAAAGTGGTCTATGGGTTTTTTCTTGGCAAAGATACTGGAATGATTTGCCATTTCCTTCTCCAGTGGATTAAAACAAACATTGTCATTTGCCTAGGGTCACACAGCTAGTCTGAGGCTGCATTTGAACTCAAGGCCTTCCTGAATCCAGGCCCAGTCCGCTTATAATCTGCCTTTTTTTAATCCACTGGTACAGGTTTTCCCACTACTGGTCCAATTGGAGCCCTGTTAATCCTTGGTACACCATCTCTTAAATGTCTGTAAGCAAAATAATTCATCTTATATTGGCCAGGCTTCTGGAGGTTGGTTAAAATGGACCTAAAACATCATTTTTCCAGTCTATCCCCATTCATTTTACAAATAAGAAAAGTGAAGCCCAAAAAGATGAATTGATTTGCCCAACATCACATGGCTATTCCCTATCGGAGTTGAGATTAGAATATAAATCTTCTAGTTCTTCTCCCAATATTATGCTACATCTTGACACTCAGTGAAACTCAATAATTCAAATGCTCAACTAGTGTTTACTGATATCACCAAGGAGATTGAGGGATGATTTACTGAGGAAATGTTTCATTTTAGAGACAGCAAAGAGTAGTGTAGAGAGAGCCAAACTTGAAGTGAGATTGATCTGACTTCAAATACCACCCCAGACACACATTTGCCATGTCACTAATCATTAACATAACTAAAACAAAGGATTGGATTCAATGTTCTCTAAAGACCTTTGCAACTCTAAATATATGGTCTTATAATCCCCCTTGGTGTGAAAGACAAAAGCTAAGAAATGGTGAGTCTATTCCTACAATGGAATACAGGTAGGACTGAATCTATGTGAATTAAATAAAATTTTACCATCAGGGGGAGCCAGTGGCTTCAAAAAACTACAAAATTTAAAACCTCTTCCTAATTAATCATTAGATCAAAGCCTGGCCAAGAGTGAATATTTGCCTTGTCAGGTTGAGGTCAACTTGAAAATGAAATTTCTCAGAAAAAAAAATGGAAGAAAAAAGTTCTTGGAAGCATATTTTCTGTGCCATTGAAACCAGAAATTGGCTGATATTTGAATATTTACAGTCATATTTGACAAAAATGAGTAATCTAGCAACAGAAACAAGAAAACTTCATTAAAGATAAAACTAAGTGTGGGGATCCTTCTACTTTGATTCCTGCCCCCTCCCCAGCTTGTGGATAGACATACCCCATACATATCTATAATAAGAGATGACATTTTTCTAGGGTTTGTCATCATGTTGTCTCAATTGAACTTATAATAGCACTGAGGTGGCTAGTATGGGAGTTGTCCTCCTCACTTTACAGATAAGGAAACTGAGACTAAGAAAATCACAGAATTTCAGAATTGGAAAGAACCCCATATATCATTTGGTCTAGCCCATACCTGGACAAAACTTTATTTACCTTCTAACCAATAATAAGGGGACACTGGATAGAATTCCAGGCCTGGATTCAGGAGGGCTCATCTTCATGAGTTCAAATCCAGGTTTCCTGGCTAGGTGATCCTGGTATATCATTTTCATTTAACCCTGTTTGTCTCAGTTCCTCAAGTATAAAATGGACTGGAGAAGGAAATGGCAAATCACTCCATAATCTTTGCCAAAAAAACACCAAATGAGATCACAAAGAGGCAGACATGACTGAAAATGACTGAGCAACAATTGTTAGGCATCTTTTCCTTATTATAAGGTGAAAGTTGACTGTTTACAAGGCCTATTCATTGTTCTTATTTCTATTCAAGCAGAATAAATCTGCAACTTCTTCCATAGTCTAGCCCTATAGATAATGGTAGACAGATTTTCACATGCACTCGGCTTCTCCAAATAAAGATCCCTAATCCCATCAACCAGTTCTTAGATGGATGATCTCAAGGCCTTTCTTCATCCTACCTGCTTTTGTCTAAATCAGATGCTCTAAAACCAGGGTCCACACACCACTTGGTACTATGGTAAATTTCAGGGGGGCAATGGGGGAAAATGCATCTATTTTGACTAGCTTTTGGTTTCCTTTTTAATTCTACATATTTTATTTTATAAATTTAAAAACATTATAAGAAGAGAACTATAGACTTCAGCAGACACACCAAGAAAGCGGATAGGACACAATAAAACTCCATATAGAAATTAAGCAATAGCTTCAAGGGTTTTTGTTGTTTAGTTATTTCAGACTTTTTGTGACCCCATTTGGAGGTTTTATTGAAAAAGGCATTAGAGTGGAATCCCATATACTTCTCTGGCTCATTTTATAGGTGAGAAGACTGAGGATAAGGGGATTAAGGTACCACATAGCTAGTAAGTATATGAGGCAGGATTTGAACTCAGGAAGATAAGTCTTACTGAGGAGTCTCAGTGCCCTATTCACTGAATCACTTAAATCACCTCATAGTAAGTGTACCACGATTTAAATACAGGTCTCTGCTTAGTCCAGTTCAGCACCCCTTCCATTATGCCATGCTGCTTCCTGTGTCTAAGTGCAATGATACTACTTTGGGCTGAATTGGGGGGTGAGAGCAATATTTCACTCTCATTAAAATTTTCAATGAAATAAAAGAACTAATATAATGGTCACCTCTGTGTGTATGTTTCTCTGTCTGCCTGTCTCTGTCTTTCTCTCTCTCTCTCTGTCTCTATCTATCTCTTTCTCTGTGTCTCTGTGTCTCCGTCTCTGTCTCTCTCTCTCTCTCTGTGTCTCTCTGTTTCTTTGTCTCTGTCTCTCTCTATCTCTCTCTGTATCTCTATCTCTGTATCTCTGTATCTCTCTGTCTCTCTCTGTGTCTCTGTCTCTCTCTTTCTCTCTGTCTCTGTCTCTCTCTGTCTCCCTGTCTCTGTGTGTGTGTCTCTCTCTCTGTCTCTGTCTCTCTGTCTCTGTCTCTCTTTGTCTCTCTCTCTGTCTCTGTCTCTCTGTCTCTGTCTCTCTGTCGGTCTGTCTGTCTGTCTGTCTCTCTCTCACACACACACACACACACACACACACATACACTCATTTGTCCCATTTGCCAACACCTGTGATTTCATCAGGAGAGGGAATTTTCAGGTGAGCTTAGCATCTTCTCACGGTAGTGTGAGGGAGCTGCCTAGAATTCTCAAGAGACTAACTGACCTAGCCAGAGCCATACAGCCGTATGGGAACTGACCTCAGCTCTCTCTGGCCAGTCCTTGATAAGACTCTATCTCTGTTTTATCACTAATGATGAGTCAAATTGCTCTCATTTCTCTACTAACTCAGAGACACCTTCACTTTCACCCTTTTCTATGTAGATCCTTTCAACAGCAAAAATAAAAACAAGACCCACTTTTTTTTTGGCTGAGATGTTAGCCACAAGCTAACTGGTGCTAAAAGCAAGGGAAAATGTAAAATTATTCAGCCTCCATACAGCAGAGTAATAATTACAGTTACCTGCTCGCTGTCTCAAAACAGCTTTATGGCAGCAGTGGGACTATCCCACTCCCAATGCTTTTTTTTCTTCATTAAAGATCAAGACCCTTGGCCCATACCATTTTCCTTTTGTCCTTTATGAGGAGATACCAGATTGGAGTAAGGAGGAGGGGGTTGTGAACTGCCAAGCTGAGCTACTGTGATATTCAATAACCAACATCATGAAAAACATATAAATCTGCCAAATCAAAGCAGCTGAGTCTGTGGACCCTTGATTCCCTACCTGATCAGCATGTGCTTAGAAAAGATCATGGAAGATCTACAGAATTTAAAACTGGAAAGGGATCGTAGAGATGATTTAATCTAACTCATTCATTTTAGAAGAAAACTGAAATTCCACAAAGTTAATTGACTTGCCCAGAGTCACATAGCTAGTAAGTAAAAATTACATTTTAAGCTCCTTGAAGACATAAATTTGTCTTTTGCCTTTCTTTATATCCTTACCACTGAGCACAGTGCCTGGCACATAGTAGGCACTCTTGAGTGTTTATTGATTATTGATTTACTGAGGCTTAAACTGAGCAGTAAGAGAAATTAAATTCTAACTCTTGGCAAATATCTCTTATTGAATTCAAAAAACATAAGGAGGGACATCTATCCCATCCAATGTTAGGAAAGTCAATACTAGAATACAACAAACACCTTTTAAGACCTTTTTGCTGTCCCTGATATTTTTGAAGAAAAGCTCTTGGAGCAAAAGAATAGCACACTTCAAAGTCTAGCAACACCAAAGCAAAAACTCAGCTTCCTATAGAGGTATCTGTCTTCATCTAACGTAATCTATCTCTTCTCTTTCCTTTCTCTTAAAGTAGATGCTTTTATGGGGTGGCTCTCCCTCAGACCTTTCAAGTGTGACCACATTGAGGATAATGATTTTAAGTGAAGAAGAGGGAAATACTTTGCATGTATTCTAACTGATATTTTATTTAGATTTTATCTTTTTACATGTTCCCATATAGTTCTTTACAATAGGGACACATAAAAATCAACCAAATAACCAATATCAGGGAAGAGGGAGAAAAAATAAACAATGTGATTAATACCTCCTAACCTTTTTATTATAAAGAAAGAAAGAAAGGGAGTTTATAATGATGTGAAGACAAAAAGATTTCAGAGAATCAGAGAGTTTCAGGAGCAGAGGAATCTTAGAGAATCCCTATTTCCACCTCATCATTTTATGGATGAGGAAATATGACCTGGAAAAGTAAACTGACTCCCAACAATCTTGGATTTAGAATTGGTCTCAGAAGGAATTAAGACAAACTAACCCTTGCCTGAAGCATGAATCTTTTCTACCATACCCCCAGTGAATAACTGTCCCACCTTCATTTTAAAAACTCCAGTATTTAGAAGGTACTTCTAATGGCAGTCATTTAGGAACAGCTATAATTATTAGTAAAAATCTTTCCTAAGTTGAATTAAAATCTGCTTTCCTATAACTTCCATTCATTGCACCTATTTCTTCCCTCTGAGACACTGCAGAACAGAATTTTCATCTTCCAAATGACAGTCACCTTTCAAATATTTAAACATTTAGAGAGATCATCTAAGTGGTTAATACTGCATATATATTTTCCATAGTTCTATCCAATACATTTCAATTTTCATTCTTTTAAGGTAATAGGATCATAGATTTTAACAGAAAAGAAAGGTATGGCTTATAGATTGATTAACATATAGTTACCAAGTCATGCAATTATTAGCAGTTCTTAAGGCCTTCAATGGAACTAAAACTTCAATTCAAAAAGCTCTTCATTTTGAAGACATTGTTCAAATGGCTTTGCTCTAGACTTCACTCTAGATAAGGTCAGAAAGATTAGAATACCACTGTTTTGAAGAATATACTTACACAGACATTCAGTTTCTTTCCAAAGCTACGAAAGTCCTCAATGAAACCCAGCTCTTTGTTTGATGGAAATTGAAGGTTCCTGAAAACATCTTCCATGAAAAATGAAATCAATTGCTCTCGAAATTGGCAGTTTTTCTAGAAACCAAGCAAATGGGGCATCATTAAGTTTACCACAGATGGCCTGTCTTGCCCCTAAAACACCCCTACAATCAGTACTTCACTAGGAGACTGAAGAACCAGGGGCTGATCCCTCAGAAGTATCAAGGGTTACCTGGTTCCTGCCCTACCAACACCCCTCTAGTCATTAGGGATTGCCTCTTGGGGAATTAAGGATTAGATGATTAAATCTGGGAATATCAACCATGTAGAAAAATAAAATAAAACAAAGAACATTTATAATTACCATGAATAGACTTTTGGTTTTCTTTTTTAGCAGTTTTGTGTTCTTGATGAAGTCTGCCTACAATACAACAAAAGGAGAGATTAGGTCTACCCAGTGACAAACCATGGTGTCTGACACTTTGAAAATGTCCTGAGTAACATTGTTCATTCAAGCAAAGTTTAATACTTACTGGTACGGATGCTTTGAATCTCATGGCCTTGATGAAAAGGCTGTCAATTGCTCCGGATAGGGTTTCTTTATGACAGCAGCCCGTGGTGGAATGAGGTGCTTTGCTTTCAACAATGACCAAAGGCAGAATGGTGAAAAGCAGCCCAAAACTCAAAATATAATTTACTTGCATTTCCGCACCACCATCACCACCCCAACCCAACACACACACACATTCACTAGCCTTGTGTGGCTCTTAGCTGCCTGAGTTACTTCAGGTTGGTTAGATGATAAAGGATAACCTACTTATCTTATAACCCCCCCAAGCTTCTCCAATGAGATGCAGCTCAAGATAACTTTGAGCTTGTAAGTAGGAAGATCATTCTCGTCGCTCGCTCTATTTTTATATGGCTTGTTTCACAATAAAAAAAAAAAGTCCTCACCATTTGTGGCAGTTAGGTAAAAGTCAATTCTAAATTTACTGGTAATGATCAGGCTATCGTTTCCACAAAATAAGGGTTTTAACGACATTCTGAAAAAGACGTCATTATTGTAGAGGTCTCGTAAGAAAGAGCTGCAAAAGGAGGCCATACAATGATCAAGAAATGCCACATACAAATTGGAGATGACCAAATTGGACAATGACTTATGAGTTTCCTTCTAACTCAGAGATTCTATCATTCTACGAACATGGAATGTTTTGCACATGAAAACCAAGAGAAATCTACCTATTTGCAATTCCAAGTGACAAAATGCAGATAACCTCACATTTCTCCTCTCACCATATTCCAGGAGTATGGAATCTCAACTTTGGAAAGGATCTTAGAAACTGTCCTAAATTTTTTTATTATAGACCTCTTTGAATGAAGCCTTTTAGCTACTTCCCAGAATCCTGTTGTTAAAAATATTAAGTAAAATACTTGGATTATCAAGAAAACCAACTATATTGAAATAAAATTGCCAAAAAACAACTTCATAGATCCTAGTTTAAGAATCCCTGATTAAGTCTAAACTGTACCTGAACAATATAATAATCCCCTCTACAATGCTCTCAAAGAGTTATACAATTTTTTTCCGGAGGTTTCTAGGACAATTCCAAAGAACCCATCATGAAAAAAGCTATCTACTTCTACAGAGAGAACAGTTGAATTCGATGCAGAAAGACTCACACTTTTTTAACTTTATTTTTCTTGCCTTTTGTTTTTTGCATCATAACTAATAGGAAATATGTTCTGCTTGACTTTACAAGCATGTTGCTATTGTTTGGCCATTTTTTGGTTTTGTCTAACCCTTTGTGACCCCTTTGGGGCTTATTTTTATTTATGAATTTATTTTGTTGTTGGGTTTTTTTTGAGGGAGAGTGTTGCAAAGATACTAGAGAAGTTTGCCATTTACTTTTCCAATTCATTTTATAGATGAGGAAACTGAGGAAAACAGGGTGAAGTGACTTGCCAAGGGTCACAGAGGTATAAAGTATTTGAGGCCAGAGTTGAATTCAAGCCTTCCAGGCCCTAGTTCTGTTCATCCAACTGCCCTCTTTACATGCTTTCTGGCCTTCTCAAAGAGTGGGAAAGGGACTGAGGGGAGAGAATTTGAAACTCAAAATTTTTTAAATGATTTTAAAAATAAATAAGTCAAAATTGAAAATTGACTTCTAAGAGAAAAGTCTTTTATTCTACTTTCTAAAATGGCCATTTCATGTTAAAAATCATTCCAATTGTTTGGATATTTCTCCTTATAATGAAACAAAAATCTATCTTTTTGAAACTTTTACCCACTCTCAGTTCTTACCTCTAAAATCAAGCAGTAAAAGTAAACTTTCTACATGGTAGCCCTTCAAATACTCAAAGTCAACCATCAGATTCCCTCTCTAAATAATCTCCCTTCAGTGCCTCCAACTGATGCTCCTAAATTAAAATGTCAATCTAGACCCTTTACTATCCTCATCATTCTATTCATTTCTCAAGAAAATAGCTTTACATTTTTTTAAATGCCACAAGTCCTTGTGACCTAGCAAAAGAGAAATATTTCCTGCCCTAGTTGAAAAGGTTATGAGGCCTTGAAACATAAGGACCCAAAATATATTATGATTTCTTTACCTCTTGGGTAAGAGTTTGCAAATTAAAGGGTTTTTTTCTTCTACATGTTCCTTCATACTTAAGGCTCAGACTTTTTCCCTAGCCTTCTCTCCATAATATATCAATTAGTTTTTCCTTTATTTCATTCAATCAAGTTATATTAAATACCACTAGGTTAAAAACCATTATAGTAAGAGACAGAGAAGGGGGGAATATGATTAAAAGCATTTATTAAAACATTTTTTGGAATATCTTTGGAAATGACTTCGAAAGTTGAGTCAAATCTTTTTTGTGTGTTTTCAGTGGCGACAAATGTTCTTCCTTTGAGGGAAATTTATTTTTTATCTTTTATTATTTTTTGATGAAACATGATGAAGTAATTTAGGACAAGTCCAATAAAGGAAATGAATAATCAGACTTGGATATAGGTTTTTGAGATTAAGAAACAAAATACAAAACATGGGTTTTAAAGCCAAATAACATTATTGATTCATTTAAGTGACTCAGAAGTGAATGCTAAACAATGAAAGTGTTATTAGAATAAGCCTACCACTTTTCAAGATGATTATTTCAAAAAACAGCACTTACATGGATGTGTTAGTTCTGGTATGTTTGCTTTAAAAAGTCACTTTATTTTCCAACCACATTGTGTAGACAAATTTATACTAATCCATTAGGAGAAATTTTCTTTTCATGCTGATTTCTAGTTAATATCTCACAAGTAACAGATGTATTTTGAATACTCAAACATTTGTTAAAGGTCAACCTGAGTCTTCAGTTCCTCTGAGGAATGATTGAAGGAAATTATATTTAGCTTGAAAAGGTAAAGCCTTAGTAGAGATGTATTCCTTGTGCTCAAATATGAAGATGCATTCACAGAATCACGGCCAATCTTTAGACAGAATCTCAGTTGTCATTTTGATGTTGTTTTTTCAGTTGTCTGACTCTTCACTACTCAAGTTTAAGGAGTTTTTTGGCAAAGATACTGAAGTGGTTTGTCATTTCCTTCTCCAGCTCCTTTTCCAGTTGAGGAAACTGAGGCAAATAGGATTAAGTGACTTGTCCAGGGTCACTCAGCTAGTAAGTGTCTAAGGTCAGATTTAAACTCAGGAAGATGTATCCTGGTATCTTAAAGCATCATATATACCTGTTGCCCAATTCTGACTTCCCAAAACAAAAAGAAAAAAAAGTCTCCCTTTTTTCAAACACTGCACTCATCCACTGAACCACTTCGTTTCTCTCAGTACTCATTTAGTATAGCCCATTCCCAGAAAAAAATTAATCTTCTTTACAACCAACCAACTAAATGGTAGTCATCTAACCTTTGATTAAAGATCTCCCATGACGTAGGATGCACTAACTCAACCACATTTCTCTCACAGTTATCCATTTTAGTTCTGGATAGTTTTCATTTGAGAGATTTTTTTTTCTATTCTACAAACCTATATTCAACTCTTTGTAATTTCTAATTCAATTTAATTCAACAAGCATTAAGTAAGTGCATAATATATACAAAGTATTGGGGAAACAAAGTAAAAAAAAAAGAAAGAAAGAAAAAGCCTAAGTTTCTGCCCTCAAAGAATTTACAATCTACTAGAGGAAAGCATGTGAACATGGATAAGCTGATATTAGACAAATGTAAATAAAGGGCCTTAGTGATTGTAATGAGGGGGCACTATTAACAGTTAGAAATTGGGAGAGTCAGAAAAGACCTCTTGCAAAAAGTGCTTGAGTCTGAGCACTTGGAGTAAGGTAAGAATGAATGGAGTAAGGTAAGATAGAAATGAATTCATTGTGTAGGAGGAAAAACTATGTGAAGATGTAGAGGTGTGAGGTATTATGTTAGAAGTGAATATTGTATATAAGCAGTGGTGGGCTGATGAACAACCAGCTCTCAGACTTTGGGGGAGTGGGTTGGAGGTGGGAGAAAGGGTAACATACCCATGACACACTTTTAAGTTTAATTTGCATAGTTAACATTTTCTCCAAAGCTTTCTTAAGTCTAAACAACAAAACATTCAAGCAAGCCATGATTCACAATATTTGTTGGTTTCTGAAAATTTAACAAGTGATTTTTGTGTACTAGTAAGAGCTTGCTCCAACAAAATGCTATATATAAGAAACAGAAAGTGGGTTTGAATAAAATGCTGAGTAAATTAGGAGAAATAATATGAAATCTGTATAGAAAGATAAAATGAGCCAGTTTATAAAGGGATTTAAGTGGAAAATTGGTGAGTTTGTATTTTATCCTCTAGGTAATAAAGCTTCTGAAGTTTCTTGAGCCTGGAAATGGCATGGTTACACCTTTGCTTTAGGATTATCAAATTGACAATTGGGTAGAGTAGAATTAGAGAGGAGATAGTGGAGGTAATTGGACCAGTTAGAAGGCTATTCAATTTAAATCCAGCTTCAGACTCTCACCAGCTTTGTAACTTCTCTGTGCATTGTGGGGAGAATAATGGAAACTACCTCACAGAGCGGTTATGAGGATCAAATGAGCTAACATTTGTAAAGAAGGCCATTGCAATTGTTCAGGCAATCTAGGATGGTGACCATGTGGAGAGCAGGGTGGAAAGATCATGTAAGAAATATTGTTGAGAGAGACTCAACCAGACAGCTGATGGGCTAGGGGAGCATGAGAGTGGAGTCAAGAATAGTTCAGAGTTTGTGATGTCTCATGACTAGGATGATGGTGACAGGAAAAAAGAACTTAGAAAGTTGAGTTTGGGATGTCTATGGAGATGTCCAATGGGTATTTGATGGTGTGGGACTGGTGTTCAATCACAGAGTGAATGTTCAAGAATATTATAAAGAGGATTCCCACACTGATCAGAAGGTTGAGAGAGGATACATATAAGGTACTTTCCAAAACCAACAATGTACTTTCTAAATGTTGAAGATTCTGCACTTGTAGAATCCAGAATTACCTAAAAATTTAACTTTTCTATGAATCAATAGAAGAGTACCATGATAGAAGAAAAAATAATCTCAGAATCAAGAAAATCTGCATTCAAATTCTACCTCTAACTCATACTTGCCAAGGGACAAAAATCATAAAATGTATTCATATCCCAGACTATTCTTCAATACTATATATCTTATATCAGTTATAAATAGGTATAGGAGTTCCCTTTACTGATGAATTCAGAGGTCTGGTCCAAATAAATAAATAAATGGATAAACAAATAGGTAAAAAAAAAAAAAAGCAAATGGGTGCATGAATGGATAACCAGTAGTCAACTAAATTAATGAATAAATGACTGAATAAATAATAAATAAATAAATGATGAGTAACTAAAAAAGATCTTCCAATTTCTTGACATTAGAAAGGAGGTGGAGGCAAATCCACAAGATCATATCAAAAGGCCAAGCCAATCAATGGGATTTAAAGCTAGATGAGACTTTGGAAGTCTTCTGGAGTCTAGTTCTAGGAGGTACAAAAATCACTATTATCTTCAGAAAATTAATAGATACAGTTTTTTAATTACTTCCGTAAAAGTGACTACTTTGGTCCCCATTGCCTGAATCATTAAGGGAGTTGGGAAGTGTATTCTGGCTTCTCTGAACTGGCAGCAACATCAGCCTGGAATCCTCCCTCCAAAGTTGCTTTAGCTTGAACCTAGGTTCAAGCACTTCATCATCCATGCTTAGGACTGAGGTCAAATGAAACATATTAAACATCAAACCCATTTCTCAGAATCGCAGAGCCTAAAAGGGGAGAGAGGGAAGGTAGCCCTCACTGCCACCCAATTTAGTTTATGGTGCCCATGCCATCGGTAAACAAATAGTTCATCTGTCTGCTTGCCTCTAGGAAAAAATCGGACCATCCCACTTTGATAGTTTTAAAGATGCAACCCATTCTGGCTACAAAGTGAGTAGAAAGAGGTAGGGGATCACAGGATGTCTTCTCCCAGAAGTGGGTTCTTGGAATCTGCCACATGAGTTGCTCCAAGGATCTAAACATATATCAAAGCTTTGTTATAATTAATTTTCCTACTACATTTCAAGGTCGCTAATTTTAAGACAATTATTATTAAGTCTTAAGTCTTAATTTTATGCCTCTCTAATGCCCTAGTCATCTAATATTATGTATTAGAATAATTTAAGTTTGCATCTATCTCTATTTACCTTCCTACATTTTCAATTCAATGTGAACAGAAATAGATCTTGCTGCAAGTTTCTCTTATAAGGGTCTCATTTCCAAGATATATAAAAAACTGAGTGAAAATTCTAATCAATACCTTGCATACATTAGTCATTTAAGAAATGCCTGTTGAACTGAAGAATATCCAAATCCCAATCATTTCTTGAAAACATAACATTGGAACAAATTTGACTTAAATCTTATGAGTCGTTATATTTGTTGATTCATTTCTTATGTGGTACTATAACAACCATTTCCCAAGAAACCCATATTCCTCTCAGACCCATGTTTTAAAGTATGCTTTCTGATAAACTAGTCATCCTGAGCATGCAATCAAACCCTTCACTTATGACCATGAGTAGTATGGTCTCAACTGAATTCAGAATGTTTTGTTTCTCTTTGCACCAAATTGATTCTCATTTTTAGTCTAATAATGTGTGTAACTATCTTATCACTCCCATTTTTATCATAAACTACCTGAGGATATCCTGTACCCCCAGTAGTGGTGAACTGAAGTGGAAGCACATTTATCTATCTAAATAATAACAGTGGTGTCATAACCAGAGTAAAATAGAGTAATTGATTATCATTTTTCTGTGATGGTTAAAGATGTGACCCTTTAGGTGGTCAAAGTGAAAAAACTGGCAGTTATGAAAAATTTTTATGTCTAAATCTTATCAAGATGTCCCCAAATTATTGTTCCATAAAGGCAAAATACATATAATCATCTTTGTTGAAATGCTAGCTATCTCAACAGTCATATCCAAAATAATTTCATTTTTATTTTGCACAACATTATCCAAGAAAACATTATTTATTCCCTTAATGGAAAAATCATCTCATAATTGTTGGTGCTGCTACCAACTGTAGACACTATAAGTACATGTTCATTGTTATGAGATATTTTTCTTTTTTGGTTTTTTGTTTTTGCTAAGAATAATAAAACTATTTTTTTTATTATTCTGAACTTAATAAACAAAAAACATTAGCATTTCCACATACAAAGAACAGAAAAGGAGGATTGTATTTGAACAATGAATCTCCATTAGGTAATGATTGTATGTTTGTTTTTTAAATTATATAGCATTGGTACTTTATTTCCAAAGTTGTCCCATCTGTTTCCCTCTATACCTCATTTCTGTATTTTACTGCTCATTTTTAATGCTTCACTCAGGTTCTTACCATTCTTTTTGTGTGTGTGCATGTGTTACTATTATTACTCCACATATTCTTTCCACCACCAGTTTTGCATCCCCATTAAAAATATACTTCTTTTTAACAAATAAGTACAGTCAATCAACAACACAAATTGGCCACATGAAAATGTGTCTCATTTTGCATTTCTAATCCATAATCTCTCTATCAAAAGTTAGAAACATGTTCCATCATTAGTTTTATATTGATTCAGGTCCTTAAATCTTTATAAATTATCTTTTCAATATTGAAGTATATATGTGTATGTGTATACATATATGTAAAATTCTCCTGGTTCTGCTCTCATCATAAATTCATATAAATCCTCCCAAGGTTCTTTATCCCCTTTATCATTTCTTATGGTAAAATGATATTACATTATGTTCATATACCATAATTTGTTCAGTTATTCCCTAGTTAATTAGGAATCCCTTTAGCTTTCTGTTCTTTGCCATTACAAAAAAAAAATCATAAACATGTTTTGTACTTATATGTTCTTTTTTTCTTTCTTTGGTCTCTTTAGGGCATAGATCTCAGGACATGCACAATTGGGGACATAATTTCAAATTGCTTTCCAGAAGGAATAAACCAATTATGTTTCTTTCAACAGTGCATCTGTTTTCCCACAGTTGCTTTCCTCTTTTATTGACTTTTTTTCAATCTTATGGGAGAAGATAAAATTTCAGAATTACCTTAATTTGTATTTTTCTAATTATTAGTGATTTGGAGCATTTTTATATGACTATTGATTGCTTGGATTTCTTCACTTAAGGACTGCCATTCACACTTTTAATCATTTCTCAATAGGGAGTTGGCTTTTATTTTGAATTTTTAGTCAGTTTCTTATATATCCTGGAAATGAGACCCTCATCAGACATACTTTCAGCAAAGATTTTTTTCTTACTTAACTGTTTCCCTTTGATCTTAATTCCATTGAATTTGTTGATGCAAAAATTTTTTAATTTTATGAAATAAAAAACTGTCTATTTTCCCTTCAATGATTTTCTTTATTCTTTGTTCAGCCATGAACTCTTCCCTTGTCCACAGATCTCTTTATAATCTCCATAATCTCCTCCTTGTTCCTTTGACTTATTCATTGTGGGACCTTTTGATATCTAGATAATGTATCTGTATGGAGTTATCCTTGTAATATGGTATGAGGTGTTGGTCTAAACATAATTTCTGCAAGACTGATGTATAGTTTTTGTCAAGCAGTGAATAGTGGGAGTGTTTGGACTTAGCCCAAAGATGTTTGACTCCACACTATTTCATAATTTTGTAAATAACTTGGATAATGAAGTAGTATCATTATCAGTTTTTTGCAAATGGCGTAAAGCATGTAGAGGTAGTTAGAATATTGGATGCCAGTCAGGCTTCCAAGCAATCATTACAAGACTAGAGCATTGTATTCAATCTAAAAAGTGAGATATAATGGGTATGAGTGTCAACTCTTGCACATGGGGCTAAAAAAATCAACCCAGAAAAATAAGCTGAAATAGCATTTCATCTGAAAAAAATGGCTGAGGGTTTTAAGAGACTGCAAAGATGAATATGGGTTAATAATGTGTTACAGAAACCAAGAAAAGGAAAAATAGACTGATTATTATATTAAGAAAAGGACAGCTTCCAAGGCAAGGAAGTTTTGTTCTAATTAGAATATGTCTTGAGCATATACCATTATGCACAGTAATGGGCACAGCATTTATAAAAAGGACATTGCTAAGCTGAAAAGTGTCCAGAGAAAGACAACCAGGATGACAAAGGCCCTGAGGTTTATACCTTATGAGGATTATTTAAAAGGACTTAAGATATTTACCCAGGAGAAAAGGAGACATAGGAGCAATATTATAGTTTCAATTGTCATGTAAAAAAAGATTTTCCTTTTCTGCTTAGCCTAAGTGTCAAACAAAATATGTTTTGGGTTTTTTTTTAAATAAGCATTAGTTCTAATTTCATTAACATTTAATATTGCTTTTCTCAATTCTCAATTCTAGTCGATTCTTTTACTCAATTTCTACCTAGCAGACTTACAACTTTATATGAAATAAACAATTAGGCAAACGCTTCACATTCTTCAAAACTACAAATTCTTATTTACTTTTTTGTGAGGGGTTTGAAGATTTCTTCAGTTGGAAGTACTGAACTTACAATTAACATTTTCACATAACTCTGTGGAAGTCAGGAATTCCTAGGTTTCACATTTAAATAAATTCTTTTGGTATAAACATTTATATCATCCTAATAGTTGACATTTGGGATTTTAAAAATCATAACTAAAAGCTTGGACAAATGATGAATGTGCCAAAAGTGAAAATAAAGGAGATTCTTAGTGCCCAGTGGAAGGAATTAGGCTAGAGCCTCAGCAAAAAGCCTCTTTCTAGCCTCAGGTCCCCCAGGAGCTTGGAGAAGACAAGATTGTTTTTCCCTCAGCTAGCGATTTGAAGTTAAATGAGAAAAAAGCTTATTGACTTACACTCTATAACTTTCTCAAAGCAAGGAAATCATTAAATTAATCTGGACCTATGACACAGCAAAAACTGAACCATAAGTAACCAGTTTGAAATAGTGAAAAGAATTTGATATCTATAACTAGAAGATACCTTAAAGGTCATCTAATCCAAACTACTTCTTTTATAAGTAAGGAAATTAATATTCTGAAAAATTAAGTGGTTTGCTCAAGATTGTATGGTTAGTAAGTTTCCAAGGCAAGTTTTAAAACCAGATATTTGTGGGGCAATATTAGGGTATATTAGATGGTGCAGGGGATAGAGTACCAGCCCTGAAGTCAGGAGTACCTGGGTTCAAATCCAACTTCAAACATTTAATACTTCCCAGTTGGATGACCCTGGGCAAGTCACTTGAACTCATTTGCCTAAGCAAGGGGAAAAAAATGTCATTTAAAATCTACCAATTGCTTTTTTTAAAAGGTTTTGCACACACAAACAAAAAAAAACAATGCGACCAGAATTAGAAGGGAAGTAGAAAGATTGGGAAAGGGGAGAATTTTGCAATCAGTGTTTTTGATAAAGCCCTCATTTCCAAAATATATAAAGAACTGAGTCAAATTTATAAGAATGCAAGTCATTTTCAGGTTGATAAATGGGCAGAGGATGTCAACAGACAAGTTTCAGATAAAGAAATTAAAGCTATCTATTTTCATATGAAAAAAAATGCTCTGAATCTCTATTGATTAGAGAAATGCAAATTAAAACAACTCTGGGTACCACCTCACACCTCCCACATTGATTAAGATGACAGAAAAAAATAATAATAAATATTGGAGGGAATGTGGAGCAACGATCATTCTGGATGGAACTATGCCCAAAGGGCTATCAAACTGTGCATATCCTTTGATCCAGCAATGTCTCTATTGGGTTGTATCCCAAAGAGATCATAAAAAAGGGAAAAGGAACCAAATGTGCAAAATGTTTGTAGCATCTCTTTTTTGGTGGCAAAGAATTGGAAAATGAGTAGATGCTCATTAATATTGACATGAAAGTAATGGAATATTATTGTTCAATGAAAAAATTGTGGACAGGCTAATTTTAGAAAGATTTACATGATTTACATGAAGAGATTTACATGAACTGATGCTGAGCAAAACAAACAGAACCAGGAAAACATTGTACACAGCAGCAGCAAGATTGTGCAATGATCAACTATGAAAGACTTGGTTCTTCTCAGTGATTCTATGATCCAAGTCAATCCCAATAGACTTTGGATGGAAAGCACTATCCACATCCAGAGAGAGATCTATGGAGACTAAAAATTATCAGATGCTATGTTCACTTTTTTTCTGCTTTGTTTTTCTCTGATGGTTTTTCCTTTTTGTTCTGATTTTTCTCTCCCAATATGATTCATAAGGAAATATGTAAAACAATGAGTGTACATGTATAACTAAAAAAATTTGATGTCTTTATATGTAACTGGGGAAAATTTTTTTTAAAAAATGAAAAATAAATAAAGCAGTCCCTTCCTGAGAGGGAAATAACACAACATCTGAAGGGAGAAATAGAAAAGAAAAATTACCTCTTCTACATAAGGGTGGAGACCATTCAAGACAGGATTAATTCTCCTAAATCAGCAGTTCTTAAAGCCTGTGCCACAGACCACTTGATTTCCTCAAGACTTTTTCAAAGTCTCACAGAGTCATCCATTCTTATCAGAGCCCTAAATAAAAACTTGCCTTGATGAGCAGCATAAAAAAGCTCCCTAAAATCTAATTTTATAGGGGCAGCTAAGTGAGCAGTGGGTAGAGCACCAGCCTCACCTCAGATACTTAATACTTCCTAAACTATGTGACTCTAGGCAAGTCACTTAACCCCAATTGCCTTAGCAAAAAAAATAATAATAATAATAATTTTATGATAAATTTAGTTGGAGGAGAAGATCCTTGGGTGTACTGGTGAAAAAATGAACAAAGTAACATTAGCACTTATGAGTAGAAATTTCAGTACTCTATAAGATCACTTCTGGGCAGGTGGAAGGAAGTGGGACTAATTATCCTTGTTAAATAATTGTTAAATTTGGTAATAAGGGGGGGATGCTTTCTATGCTTCCAAAGCAGTACATTGTCAGTACCCTTTCTAATCTCTTGATAAATAGCCCTGGTCATCTTTTCCTAGTTACAGCTCTGCCTCTTAGATGCCTCATACAACAATCTAAATCTGATGGCATCATTTGGTATAATAGATTTTAATTGATCCCTCTTTAAAATCTTTCATGCTAATATCTTTGAAATTTTTCTATAGACCTGAGATATTATACTTTATATTATAATGATTTGTCTATACATCTTCTTCCCCATTCCAAATTGTATACTGTTTGAGGGAAGTTCTCTCTAGCACAAAGAATAGTGCTTTTCAGATGTTTGATGAATTAAATGGTTAATATAAATCATGCCTATATGTACATATGCATATGTCTCAAGTACAATGCTTCTTGACCATACATATTATCAATGATTTTCCTTCAATCCTAGTGGGAGCTATATTGGCATGGTGAAATACTATGACCTGGTAATTTATGACATTATGAGTTAATTCTTATTTGAGAATACTGCTACAGAATGAAAAAGAAAATGCTTACATTGACTAGTCACCTAAGGCCTTTACTTTTCTCTGAAGATGCTATTGCCAAGTCCCACTTAAAATTACTTTTTATTTTTTTGTATATTCTTTTTAATGGCTCAATATTCAAACAAATTCCGAAGATCTTATACCCAGAATGAACGGATTTAGCATGCACAAGGCAATAGTAATTATCTCCCACAATTTTATAATTAAAGTACCACTTTAAATAAAAATTAAGCTCCCAGAATTCAAAAGACCAATAAGCCATATCCTTTTATTCACACTTAAGTAAATTTCCTAAATTCTAATTAAATGTTGCAAACTGAATTACCATTTGGTTGTGTGTGTATGTATATATGTATATGTAAAAAAGGGACACATATACATATATACATACACATATATATGCATACATACACATATATATACACAAATGCATACACACACATATATATGTAACATTTCCTAATTTCTAATTGAATGTTGCTAACTGAATTACCATTTGGTTGTATGTGTATGTATATGTGTATATATACATGTGCACATATATATACGTGCATACATACACATATATATACATATGCATACATATATATATATATATATGTAACATGTATGACTCTCAAAAGTTAGACTAGATAAGGAGGCTATTCCTTTACCAGAGTTTTTTTTTTCAAAGCAACTGACATCAGCTTCTTTTGTTCTCTCTCTTACCTCCCCCCATGCAGAGCTGCAACCTGATTCAGATAAGGTTTTACTGCCCCCCTTTTTTTCTTCTGACAGGTTTTTGAAAAGACTGCTTTTCTATCAGATTTTAAAAGCAGCTAATCTTTCTCTGTTCTTTTTTTATTTCAAATTAGTGAAAACAAGTTACATTTAAGTCCAATAAGAAAATATTCAAAAGCATTTTGTTTTATGCTAGGCACCTTTGCAATATTAAAATGACCAATTGCCAAATTACCCAATAATTATTGTTAAAACTTAATAGAACTTAACACAACAGACAGACAAGTCACAAACACAGACCACACAGACACAACATTTAACATATCTCTTTTGTATATTCTGAAGGATACACATCTTGTCTCCCCCAGTAGAATGTAAACATCTTGAGATTACAGACTATTTCATTTTTTGTTTGGTATCCCCAGCACCTACCATAGTGCCTAGAACATTAGCTGTTGCTTGTTATTCAGTCATTTCAGTCATGGATGACTTTTTGTGAGTCCATTTGGAGTTTTCTTGATAAAAATACTGGGATGGTTTTTCTTTTCCTCCTCCAACTCATTTTACAGGTGAAGAAATTGAGGGAAACAAGGTTAAGTGACTTGGCTAGGGTCACAAAGCTAGTTATTGAGCCCAGATTTGAATTCATGAAGATAAGTCTTCCTGACTCCAGGTCCAGTGCTCTATCCACTGTACTACCTAGCCATCTAATTGCTTATTGATTGATTGGCTCATTGATTGAGCTGGAATGTTAGCATCAGATTCACAAGGATATGAAAATCATATTACATCATGTGCTAGTTTCCAAAAAGTAACCGCATATGTTATTACTCCTCATCACATTTAGATGAGGCTGGTAGTGTTAAATGGTGATTTTTATCAATGAATAAACTCAAAGAATGGTTGAGTAACTGTCCTATCATCCCCCAGTTTCATCACTGGCAATCATAGGATAAAACAGTAGCCAATTCACTGAGTTACTGTCCTAGCACCACCATTCATTATTGTGCTTTAGGAGTCCCAAAATTGAAAGTTGTCTGAATTCACATCGACACTTTTTGCCTCCAAGGTGTGATGGGAACAAACAATAATGCAAAATCCACAAAGGTGTCTGGGAGCCAACGTGACTAAGAATGTTCATTACCAAAATTGCATAATAAAAATGTCAAGGGTACAACTGGGGGTTTTTTTGTTTATTTGTTTTCAAAGAATTGAATAATTGCAAGTCAACTTCAAAGAGAAATAGTGCCAGCTCATAAGGATGCTATTGGTCAATGTAGAGAGGAGGATGAGGTTAACCTGCAAGCAAATTATCAGAGCAGGAAGAAAGATGTTAATAATCACTCAAGTCAATTTTTCCCCCATGCTTAGGAGAAGTGGGTTATATGAGGGAAATATAAGAATTACCATGTCACCTGATCCCCACAGGAAACACACAGTAATTGTCCCTAGCTAATCCCAAATAATTTCTCCACAGGGAAATTAATTAGTATTTTATTAATTAATTCAATTAATGACTGTTTCATTCAAGGTAAACATTGTGGCATTTGACCAGATCAGAGTTTGGCTGAAACAGAGATTATTAAGTGTAAGGAGGCTGGAGGAAAAGGAAGAAACAACGAAGGGGAAGTATCTATAACTGGAATGATGCATTCCCAAAGTACCTATGGAATCAAAGTAAAGATGGGAGCTTTTTGGATAATGATAATCATACTTTGTCCTATTCCTAATTAAGTGTAGTTGTTTAAGAAACTAAAACTTTGTTACTTATCTTATTGTGTTGAAACTGGGGTAATAATAAACATGTATCAATTTGCCTTTCTGGTGGTTTATAAACTTTCTTATAACAGATTAATTCCTTGCTCCTAAATTTGCTAAACAACCAGCCAAATACCAAGGGTTACATCACCCCACGATTTTCCCCCATGAACTGTCCCTTTTAACTAGGTACCAGGATTAAATTTTACTCATAATATTTGAGGTTCTTGATCTTTTTGTAACATGGACCCCTTTTGCAGTCTGCTGAAACAAAGAAACCCTTCTCAGAATCATTTAATTCTTTAAAAAAAATACATAGTATTACAAGCCAATTATCTTCAAATATAAATATCAATTTTTTTCAAACATTTGTTGAATACAGCTATCAGAAAAAAATTGTTTTAATAAGTTTATAGACCCCAGAGCCTTTTGCTTAAATATTGACCTTTTGAGTTATTTTTTGTCCAGAAGAGAGACATCTAACTCCCAGGAATGTAATGTAAGAAAAGTTTCAGGGAGGATCTCTAGATCATATTCTCAGCTAGCAAGTAGGAGATGAAAGAGTGAAGTGAGCAGAACCAAGAGCAGGTATTGTATAGAGCAATAACAATATTGTTTTAAGAATGACTGAGCATTTTAGCTCATTTTAGTTATTATAAATACACAAATTAAGAATAAAGGACATGTGAAGAAAGATGCTATCTGTATCTAGAGAAAGAATTGATAAATAAAAGGATACATAGAATAATTTCACTTTTATACCTATGTGTGTCTAATAGTAGCCATCTCTAGGGTAGGCAGAAAAGAAAGGGAAAAAAGAAATTTACATTATAACTTTGTTATTTATTTGGTGGGAATGGTACATGGTAGATTTGCAGTTTCAGATACAATTGTCTATTTTTTATTATACTGTGTTATGGAAGTACTTCTTTTATTCCATGAATTGAAAATAATTTTTAAAAAGAGCATGAATTGTGTTTAAATCATGTGTTTGATGGTTGAATAGAGTTCACATGAAACATCACTTATAAAGTATATATATGGCACCACTTTTAAAAGGACATTTTATTGACACCTTTTGTCTTTAATTCACAAACATTTCAACTGCCATCCCCATGTTTAACCTCCATTTAGCCCTCCCTTTTGACAAATGATAAGAAGAGCTAGCATTTATACTGTGCTTTACCTGTGTTGTCTCACTTGATCCTTATACAAACCCTAAGAAATAGTTAACAATTGTTATCTCTTCACTGTACACAGCAACAAGTTTATATGATGCTCAATTCTGATGGATGTGACTCTTTTCAACAATCACATGATTGAGATCAGTTCCAGTAATCTTGTGATGAAGAGACATCTACATCCAGAGAGAGGACGTGGGAAGAGCCTAGATAACAACATGGCATTTTCACTCTTTCTGTTGTTTGCTTGCATTTTGTTTTCTTTCTTAGTTTTTATTTCCTTCTTGTTCTGATTTTTCTTGTGCAGCAAGATAACTGTATAAATATGTGTACATGTATTGGACTTAACATATTTTAACATATTTAACATGTATTGGATTACCTACCATCAGGGAGGGAGTGAAGGGAAGGAGGGGAAAATTTGGAACACAAGGTTTTGCAAGGGTCAGTGTTGAAAATTTACCCATGCATATGTTTTGTAAATAAAAAGCTTTAATAATAAAAAAGTATCTAAAAAAAACAATTGTTATTTTTATTTTAGACAAAAGAATATGGAGTGATTTCCCCAGCCATATAGCTAATAAGCATACAAAGCAGAATTTGAACTCTGACATTCCTTACTCCAAATTCAGCCCTCTATCAAGTGAGACAATATTTGTAAAGCACTTACAATGCCTGGCATAAAGTAGGTACTTTAAAAGTATTTGTTCCCTAGCTAGTGCTTTATTTAGCTGCCTCAAAAGAGAAACAATTAAAAGGAAAAAAAAATCATTTAATAGAAAAACCATGTCTGACATTGTTTTGTCCTATTGTGTCTGTATGTATCTGCCACCAAAAAAAAAAAAAGAGGAAGTAAGTTTAACGATCTGTTCTTCTGAACCACTACTGGTTTGTTTGTTTGTTTGTTTTAATAAGTCTGATTTTCTTTAAGTGATCTTTTCTTTTATGTTTCTGTAGTAATGTCTATTATTATCTTAGCTCTCCTAATTTTACTCTATATCATTTCATGTCAAGAAGGACCAGGATCTCTGGTGTGATAGCTAGCTGAACTCTTTTCAGAGCTGCTCCTTCCCCTTTGGTGTCCACCTTTATCCAACTCTCACCTGTGGCTCACCTTTGCCCAGGAGCCACACCCCAGGAAGTCATCTCAGTAGACAAGCTGAATCAGGTTGATGATAATCAGTGGGTCTCAATGCTGGTGAATTAAGGGGATATCTACCCTAAGCATGCGATTACTTCCCCCTATGCAATGGGTAGATGAGAATAATTTGTTCCAATAGCCATGAAGGCAGTTGTCGAATGTTTAGAGTTTGGGCAGGCATCAAAAATACCAAGAGCCAATGATTGCATTCTGGACCATTGCTAGACATCTTGAGTTTTGTCCTGCCACTGGACTTAGATAACTCTGGAAGACAGAATAAGGACTTGGTGCAAATCTGTCTCACTTAAATCCAATTCATGGTGTCACTGGTCCTCTTCCAAAAAATATGGAAAGTTAGTTTCTTTTATTGAATAATTCCAAATTGATATTCAGAATGGATATAATGTTATTTGAAATATACCAATCTTATGAAAAGTTTTTACATGCCTATTAAAAATCAAGTAAAATTTTCAGGAAAAAATGAACAACAGAAATGACATGGACATAGACTATAATAATTCCATTCAAAAAATAATCAGACAGTAGCCAGATTGGTAAAAAATCAATGCATTTATTAACATCAAACAAACATTGCAGCTATATGATTACATATATAGCTTATATATGTACTAGCTTCAATCAATTAACAGTATTTTATGTTTTTCAATAAATAAAACCACATCATTGAAGTCTTTTTAAATAAAATGTATAATTATGACATTAATAAATACAAAGTCAACATTAGGAAGAATTCCCCCCCCCAAAGGATTGGGAAGTATTCACCAAATGAGTGTAGAAGTAATTTTAAATAAATAAATTATATACATTTTTTAATAAAATACCTTTCCAAACTAGTATTTCAGAGATATATCCCTAACAAGTTTCAGGAGCACATTTTGGGATCTCAGAAACAGACTACTATTATTAATAATATATTTGAATTTTCTTCTTGTCAGTCAATCAGAAGTACATGCTGAATGGGCACATTTATGTTAGAATTTTGATTTTTCAATTGTCTTTTTGAGGGGGAAAAATTCCAATTTTCCAATTGATTATCCAAAGCCTTGGATTTCCTTTTTCTATTTTTCCTATATTGTCGAAAACTTTAAGTGCAGTATTTTCTTAGGTACAAGAACATCAGATCCAGCTCACTCATTGCTTTTATCACTGCATTCTTTCCCAACTAGAAAAAATAAGAAACAAGACTTGTTAGGATTTATACCAACAGGATAAAATTTAGGAAAAAAAAAGACATGGAATGATTAGATCACTGGAAGGTAGCTTTTCTATTGTACTAAATTAATTCAGTCAACAACTTTAAAGTGCTTACAATTTCTAGTCCTTTTAAAATAGGTCCAAAATAATATTCTTTGAATAAGGAAGGAAAGTGCAGTTGTATTATATTACCAAAAGCCATAGACTACAGCTATTAGAGTAGTACAGACTCTGCAGAACCACTTAGGCACCCAGTATAGTGCCTGGCACATAGTAGTTGCTTAATAAATGCTTATTAATTGACTTGGACTCTCTGAGCCTCAAATTCCTCATCTATAAAGTAGAAGCAATAATGTTTGCTCTTTATCCTTTAGCTATTACATCACAGTCCAGGTTTTTTAAAAATCTATCTTACCAGGTTTTTCAAACAATATGACATAACATGAAAGTGCTATATAGAAATGTATTATCATTTATTTTCTGAAATATACTGTAATTTTGCTTTTTCTATTAGAAATATAAATCTATTTTTCTACTATCCAACTAAAAGTTCAAATTCATTTTTGTCTTTAATCTGTATTCACTTTGCCATTTTCCCAGAGAACATTATCCAGTTTTCATTGTCATTGCATTATTTTTGTTAATGAGTTCACAATGTGATTTTTAAGTCTCCAGCTATATTAATGAAGTAAAATTCAATTAACTCAGTTTTTCCTCTCATATTTAACTGTTAGTGTAAAACATTTGATGATAAAAATAAGTTGGCACAAGTAATTTTATCCAAAAATATGATTTCCACAGATTGGGCATCAACCCAATTTTCTATACCTCATAAATACACAGCACAGATGTCAAATGATCATAATTTATTATTGTTATGAAATATCACTAAACCCTCAGTCATACATATAAGAATCAGCTAAGTTTATTACAACATATGTACTATGGTGTTAAAGTAAGTTAATATGTTTTAGGTAGATTTTCCATAACTAGGTTTGACAGTTTAAAAAATTTTCAGTGTATACTTCCAAAAACCTGAAATTGCAATTAACTAGGCAACCTATTCCCCAAATTTCCAACTTCACATTTTATCTAACTCCTAACAACAGTCCATGTACACATGGACTGACTCCCAGGTCAGACTTCTTTCTCCTTCTAATAAATTATCCCACACCAAAAAGAAAGTTTGACCTTCTGCTATATTTACAGGCAGCTGCTAAAGATTGGGGCATGTTGACCATTTTTCTTAAATAAAAAACAAAAGTTGTTGGATGTAGTATTAGGGTAAGCTGGACCTGAAAACTCAGGAATGTTTCCTATAACATGGATCTTACAGTAAGGTTCCAGCTTTTCTTCCATCCCTCCTTTATTTCTCCATGTTTTTATTATTTCAGATAAACAGTACCAGAACTCACCTCAATAAATGGATTTGTTTTCTGAGCATTTGGAGAGAGGGAGGAATCTTATAGAGCAATGTAACTCTAAAATTGGAAAAATTTTAAAGGAAATTGACATGCATCTCCATTGCTTGTTTTATAAATGTATATTCCAAATCCTAGAAGCATAGTCTCCAAGCTCTAGGTGGTATAGCATAATGGGAAAATAACTGAACATGGTTCCATCTCAATGACTTTGGACAAGCTATTTAAAAGCCCTGAACCCTACTTTCCTCACCAGCAAAATGAAGTGATTGGAGTTAATGGTCTCCTAGTTTCCTTTCAGTTAAATTGAGGGGGCAAAAGTGTAAATTTTTTGGAAATTATAAGCACACCTTAAATTAAGAGCCAAGTGTAGGATTTAAGTTTTTATCCTGATACTACCTTTTACCATATTAGTTTAGTCAAGGAAATTAATTAGTGTGAGCCTCTATTTCCTCATTTGTAAAAAGAATAAGTTGGACTAGTTCATTTCTAACATCCTTTCCAGCTCTTATAGCCTATGATTTACCAGGTTTTATATATTCCTACATACATACATGTGTGTGCATATATACATACACACACATAAACCAATATTTATTAAACAAACCTTTATAATGAACTAGACACTCCCAAATTTCTTTTGATAATATTTTGACCCCCAGATTTAGAACAAAAAGATGTTACCAAATGAAGGAAAGGGCATTTTTTTTCTTCTTCCTCTTAAACTCTTTACTATTGCAATAGCTATAAATATATGTAATCAGTACCTTTTTTACTTTGCTCCTCATATCATCAATTATTCTCTGGACTTGACTGGGATCACCCTTCATAGTCTACAGAAAGAAAATATAATGTCAATTTCAATATGGCATTTCTTAAATTTTATGTCCCTTAGTCTGAATATGAAGTTGAGGCTTCTTCTGATTAAAATCTGAAAAAAATTCCATCAGTCATTTTTTAATCTGATGTCAGATTTTCCAAGGTTTTTTTGCCCTTGGGTCACTAAAATCTGGTCACTTCAACTACATGAGATTAATTAGCTATGTGGAGAGGATGAAGTGATTTATTCCACATTTTGAATCTAACCCAGACTATACCACATTATTTGTGTATTATTTTGCTAGCACTTCATAATCAATCAGAAGCTAAATGACTTAGAACATATGCCTAGAAGATTCTTATGGTTTTAAGCTTCCAGTGGAATAAAAGTAATATATTTTTAATTTGGTCCCTACCTAACATCACAAGGCATTTATGAATGTCCTTTGACATCCACTCCTTATCTTAGTATTCTATGACCTTGAGCAAGTTTTTCTTCCTGTTTGGGCCTCAGTTTCTTCATCAGTCAAATGAGGAGACTTGTACTAGATGATCTAGGAAGATCTTTCCATTTTAAAATCTATGATTTCCTGAGTTTATTAGGAAAATTTTCCATTCTGTGCTCTAGCTTTTCCATTCCTTCCTTCCTCTATTTAACTTTCTGGCTCTCAGATTTCTCATTAGCTCTCATTGATATATTTTAATTTATGTAGAGCAATCTCAAAAGTCTAGTACTAAGTATATCACTCCTAAATTCCACTTTGCCAAGAACAAGTGAATTTTAAAAAATCATCCCGTTTACTAGAAATTTCTTAGATCCTCAGAATTTAAAGGGATCTCAAAAGTTATTGAGTGTAACCTGTATCCTACCACAAGAACCCCTGATTTAATATCCTTCTCAAAAGACCCTCCAGTCTCTCTTTTAAGAACCTCCTATCTCCCAAAGTAAACTATTCCACTTTTGGACAGCTCCTAATTAGAAATTTATATCAGTGCAAAACCAGTCTCTACAGAACATCTTCCTCCTACTTCTTCCCTAAGGGGACTACCAGAAGAAAGCAAATCCTTCTGCTATGGCAGTCTATAAGTAAATATGATGGAAATAATTCTGAATGGGGGAAATAGGTAGGAGAAATTAAAGGAAGTTTGTCCTATAAGTAAGTTAAAAAATACTCACACAACTACTCATCTTGTTTTTCAGATCAGCCAGGAAGGGCACCACATCTTGCATATATTGCTGATATTTTTCCTCATAAGACAACAACACTTCTTTCAAGTTGAAGTCCAGAACTTCCTTCATCACATAACAGTGATTTATGTCCTGCAAGATAAAATTCACCCCAGTTGAAGTGAATCATAAATACAGAGCATCCCTCCTCTCCAAGTTAAGTCAACTAACATTTACTGAGTACTTATGCTAAGCACTAAGGATAAAAACAAAAAAGTAAGACCTTTCATGTCCTCAAAGGGCTTATATTTTTTTGAAAAAAATCTTTTTTCACAAAACAAGCATTGACTGTTATTCTCTCTCTCTCTTTTCCTCCCTCTTTCCCTCCCTCCCCACCCCCAACTTTTACGCTCTATACACAACGATGTATATAGAATGTCCTGTAAAGTGTAGCCACTACTTACTTCCACACCGTTGAATATGGAACGGTCTATGAATCGAGTGGTGGTATCATTATCGGCTAAACTGCTCTGGAAAGGAAAAAGAATATGGAAATTTTTAATATGGGAAGAGTATGAAGCAAAGAAAGTAAACCAAATAGAAAATCCAGGAATAGATCTTTTTGAAAATGGAGGTGGGTCAGAGGTATGTCAAGGAATGAAGGAGAGAATGGAGAATCAATGAACCAAATCATTCCTTTGGAGATAGCTGTCAGTGAAATATTCCAAAGGCCAGTATAGTAAGTTTTCTAGCTGACCAAAATATGCTCCTGTGTTTTGGCATATAAAACTTGACTCCTTCCTCTCTTTCTAATCTTATTTTTGACTCTGCTCTATACATACTATCTATGACCCAGCTCATTGACCTACTTAAAATGCCTCTGAAATAATACTCCATCTCCCATTTCTGTGCATTTGTACTAGATGTCCCTAGGTCTGGGATATTCTGGCCTTTCACTTCCACCTTTTAATTTACCTGTAAACTTTTGAGGCTCAAAGCTCACTTTCTTCAACGATTCATCCATGGCTCTTTTCTTCCACATCTCCCCTTTCAAACTTTCCCATTTACTTTCTAAATATCTTGTGTATACCTAGTTAGTAGCACATTCTTCCAATAAAATATACTCTCCCTTATAGTAAGAACTGTGGGATTCTTGTAAGTTATTTTTATTTGTTTGCCTTGTTTTGTAATCTTTAGCCTTAAGACATAGTAAGTGCATAATAAATTTTTTTAGAGACCAAAAGCATCAATAACATTGCTTTGGAATTCTTATTTGCCCTAATACTTCCACTGCAAGGAGAAAATAAAGGACTCTTAAAGACTCCTGAATTCTACTGTATCTAACACTGTGAATCAACTTTATTTCTAACTGTACAACTTCCTGAAGAAGGGAGAAAAATAAAATATTTCTTGTTTAATCAGAAGAAGAGAGAGAGAGAGAGAGAGAGAGAGAGAGAGAGAGAGAGAGAGAGAGAGAGAGAGAGAGA
>JAJPUD010008653.1:63780-83492 GCA_023553655.1 Myrmecobius fasciatus | reverse complement strand
TATATGACTATCTTCATCGCAGCACAACTGGTTTGAATCACATCATTGTTGAAGAGAACCATGTCCATCAAAATTGATCATCGTATAGTCTTGTTGCTGTGTATAATGTTCTCCTGGTTCTGCTGATTTCACTCAGCATCAGTTCATTCAAGTCTCTCCAATCCTCTCTGAACTCCTCCTGTTGGTCATTTCTTACAGAACAATAATATTCCATAACAATCATATACCATAATTTATTCAGCCATTCTCCAATTGATGGGCATCTTTTCAATTTCCAGTTTCTTGCCACTACAAAAAGGGCTGCCACAAACATTTTTGCACATGTGGGTCCCTAGGAAAGAACTCTTGAGAACTATATTTCTACTATAGGTATCCTTAAAGAATGGGGGTATAATTCAATTTTTCTTTGATAATAATGGAAAGGAAATTAGAGGTGGAAGGGATACCATACTGAAAAAAAGGGGGGGGGGAAGGAGGCAAAATAAAGTAAAAATAAAGGAGGTAAAATAAGGCAAAATCTCATAAAGAGACATAGAAGATTTAATATAATTGAGGGAAAGAAGGGAGGGTGATGAGTATTATGTAAACCTTACTCTCATTAGATTGGACTCTAAGAGAGTATATCAGACAGATTTGGCTTCAAAGAAAGGCCTGACCCTCCTTGTGGGAAGGTGGGAGGGAAAGGAGGAAAGGAAAGGGATAAACTAATAGAAAGATTAGGGGAAAGGTATAAAGCAGAGGGAGGGACTCTAAAGGGGGGAGGACTGTTGGTGGGAGGTGGTCATCAAAAATAAAGTACTGGGGAGGGGGGAAGGGAGAGAGGGGAAAGGGAAGAGAAAATCATAACTCTGGGTAAATAAGATGGCAGGGAATACAGTTATAGCTATTTTAACTGTGAATGTGAATGGGATGAACTCTCTTATTATTTTGTATTTTTATACTTAGTACTTAGCCAAGTTTCTAGCACTCTCAGCAAGTCACTTTTCAGCACCCCAGGGAGCTTTCTAACACTACAAATTTCAGAGTAGATACTGATCAGTGTTGGTAGAAGGAATTTCTTCACTGGGAGTTACCCATGAAACCACAGGATCATCAAAACACACACATATATATATATTCACATCCCAAAACTTAACAAAGTTAAGTTATACACACACACATATACACACAATAAATTTATATTTACATATACTTATAAATTTATTTATATTTATATACATTTACACATATATACATATATTTATTCACATACACACATTGACACTCCAAAACTTAATATATTATATATAATATATTTATATTCCCATACACATATATTTATTTTATTTATATGTATATTTACATAATATACATATGTTTATGCACACATATAAAAATATACACCCCCAAACTTAACATGTTATATATAGATATATAAATACATGTTTTGTTTTGTTTTTTTGTCCTTCATTCTTGAAAAGGACCATGACATCAGGAAGATGATGCTATGATAAGCAAGTGACTTGGACTGAAGTGAGGGAAATCTGTGCAAGGTCACCTGCCTCAGTTTCCCCTCAGAGCCCTCTGGGTTTAGTGGCCAGATATAGATCAGGACAACTGGAGATGGTCCTAGATGTCATCCTGATTAATAGAGTGGTGAGTTATCCCTACCTGTCATGCAGGAGATCCAGGTTCAATTCCCTGACAGGGAGGCAGAGCTGGAGATGCAATACAGATACACACAGACACACAGACACACACAGAGAGACAGAGAGAAAGATTCAAATTTCTATGAAATATTATGTTAGCACTAAATAAAATAAAACATAATTTAAAAAATTTTCAGAAATTAAGAATTTCTAAATCATCCATTTCTGTGTGCTTTGTCTTTCATTTTACCATAGGTGAGAAAGTTCATTCTATTCTCTGACTGTATTGAGGTAAAAAAAAATTAACCATGAGATATAGGGCAAAACTGAAATGATATCGGATTCTTGGAAACTAAGGAAATCTGTATCCTCCTATGTATTCCTAAATACATTTTATTGTTAGGAGCTGTCATGATTGCCATAATTTTCTTCAGAATTTTAAAAAGTGGGGAGGTTTGCCACCTTTGGGAGCTTCAAGATTAGATATCACAGATCCACCTGCCAGGGCTTAGTCCCCAGCTGTTATTGAGAAATACTTCTTTGTTCTGTCTCTTCTGTCCCTAGTGTTTCTTTGGAGAGGGCATTATACAGATAAGCTTTTGTCAAATTAATGAGACTTTGTGCTTCCATTGAAAGCTCTCAGGTCTGCAAGGGATAGCCCTTATCCCTATCATCAGGCTTTGTAGTATTTGCTCCAAAGCTGATAGAAAATGTTTTGTGTTTATTTCTTTCTCTAATAAATCCCCTCTATCCCAGCTTCTCCTTCCATCCCACCCAGATATTCCAAACTGTCTTAATCCTCCCATTTTGCAAGGTGACAATGATGGATCACAGATATGACCCAGAGATTCAGAACAACTGGAGACTTCTCCACCATCCTAATAATAGCACAGTTCAAAGCAAAACATATCTGTCTTTCCCATTACCTGTTTTTATTCCACGAGGATCCCAGAGCAGAATGTGTTTATGTGCAAATGTGATTTAAATTTTATTTGTAAAAGCAATAGCATAATTGGATTGTTAAATTTTTCTATTCTTTTTAAAAAATCTTAATGTATATGATGAGGTTGAGGTCTGGCACCAATGATGAGGTTTGGCACCAAATGATAGGGTTTAGTAGCATTCACATGTAAAAAATTCACAATGGCTTTCTCCTTACCATATTAGAAGAGGATATGGACAAAATGAAGAGGTAAAATAGGCACCAGGAGTGGTAAATATCAAGTCAATTTGGGAGAGCATATAATTAGCAAGGAAAGGGTTTTAACAATTAACAAGGGAAAAGGCAAATTCTCTAGTGGAATTCACAATTAACCAGAAGAAAAGGAATACTTCATGAGATGGCAGTATGGGAGTATGGGAGTATGTCATTAACTGTTAAGCAAAATCCATAGAGTAGTTAGCCTATATATATGCTACATAGAGAGATATATAGTATATAGCTATAACAAGGAGAAAGACACCATCAAGTATGGGGAGGGAATGAGAGGGACACCATGAGGCATAGTGGAAGGGTAAAAAAAAAGACATCACAAGGCAGAATGTCATGAAAGGCTAATCCAAAATAGAATTGGCAAAATTGATATAGGCCATGGGTAGATTCCCTTCTGCTTCCCCTACTTGTCAGCTTGAACACAAAATCCTAGCCTCTAAGTTTCTTAGGGGCAGGGATGGTATTTTACATACTTACCACATGTAAGGTCCAGCATTATAGTTTGCCCATTCTGTATTTTAGAATTTGTTGTGAGGGAAAGGAGCTGAGGAGGGAAGTCTAGATTTGTAATTTTCTAGGTATGGAAATCATTAGTAAGAAAACTATATAAATAAATATGAATTTCTATGCTTAGATAATACCCTAGAGCACTGCCCTCAAGAAGCTTACCTGTTTTATTATTTTTAAAGTATAAGAACAACGCATATTCTTTTTAAAAGTAACATATTTCCATATTTTCCATGTTGCTCAAGAAAAATCAGACTCAAAAGGAAAAACATGAGAAAGAAAAAACAAACCAAAAAAAAGATGAAAATGCTATGCTTCAATCCACACAAAGTTTCCATGACTTTTTCTCTGCATGGCATTTTCCACCCTAAGTCTATTGGAATTAGATCACCACACTGGCAAGAAGAGCTAAATCTATCATTGCTGATCAACACATAATTTTGCTATTAGTGCATACAAAATTTTCCCAGTTCTGTTCTCTTAATATCAGTTCATATGCATCTTTCTGAAATGAGCCTGCTCATCATTTCTTTTATACATATACATATATACATATGTGTGTATACATATATATATGTATATATACATAGCCTTTAATTTTTTCAAAATACATGCAAACATAATTTTCAACATTCACTCTTGCAAAACCTTGAGTTCCAAGTTTTTTTTACCTTTCCCCTCTTCCCTCTCCCCTCTCTTCTAGACAGTAAATAATCGAATATGAATTAAACATGCAACTCTTCTAAACATATTACCACATTTACATGCTGTACAAGAAAAATCAGATCAAAAGGGGAACAATGAGGAAGGAAAAAACAAGAAAGCAAACAGCAACAACAAAGGTGAAAATACGATATGTGCTCCATATTCAGTCCCCATAGTCCTTTATTTAGATATAGGTGGCTTTCTCCATCATAAGTCTATTGGAACTGACTAAATCACCTCATGGTTGAAAAGAGCCATCACAATTGATCATCACATAATCTTGCTGTTGCTGTATACAATGTTATCTTGGTTCCACTTACTCTACTTAGCATCAGTTCATGTAAGTCTCTTCAGACCTTTCTGAAATCAGCCTATTGATTGTTTCTTATAGAACAATAATATTCCATTACATTCATATACCATAACTTATTCAGCCATTCCCCAACTGAAGGGTATCCACTCAGTTCCCAATTCCTTGTCATTACAAAAAGGGCTAATGAGATCATTTCACAAATACACCAACGATTTTTTTAAAATCTCAATTTTCCCACATCCCTTCCAACATTTATCATTATCTTTTTCTATCATTTTAGCCAATCTGAGAGGTGTAAAGTGATACCTCAGAGTTGTCTTAATTTGAGTTTTTCTAATCATTAATGATTTAAAGCATTTTTTCATATGACTAAAAATGGCTTTAATTTCTTCTTCTGAAAATTTTCTGTTCATATCTTTTGACCATTTATTAACTGGAGAATGGCTGGTATTCTTATAAATTTGAGTCAATTCTCTATATTTTTACAAATGAGGCCTTTTTCAGAAACCTTGGAAGTAAAATTTTCCCCAGTTTTCTGCTTCCTTCCAATCTTGGCTGCATTGGTTTTGTTTGTAGAAACCCTTTTTCATTTAATATAATCAAAATTATCCATTTTATAGCTCTTTAGCCAAAAATTCCTTCCTTCTCCACAGATCTGAAAGGTAGACTATTCCTTGTTCTTCTGATTTGCTTATAGTATCATCCTTTATGTCTAAATCATGACCTTATTTTGACCTTATCTTGCTATAGGGTGCTAGGTGTTTGCTCATGCATAGTTTCCACCATGCTATTTTATAATTTTTCCAGCAAATTTTGTCAAAGGGTGAATTCTTATCCCAGAAGCTGGGGTTTTGGGGTTTATGAAACACTAGATTACTATAGTCATTGGTCTTGTGAACCTAACCTATTCCACAGTTACTCTGTTTCTTAGCCAGTACTAAATGGTTTGGATGATTGCTGCTTTATAATATAGTTTTAGGTCTGGTATAGCTAGGCCACCTTCATTTATATTTTTTCATTAATGCTTTTACAATTCTTGACCTTTTGTTCTTCCAGATGAATTTTGCTATTTTTTTCTAGCTCTTTAAAGTAATTCCTTAGCAATTTGATTGGTATGGCACTGAATAAGTATGTTAATTTAGGTAGAATTATCATTTTATCTCATTATTTCAGCCTATCCATGTTCTCATCATTTCTTATAGAACAATAATATTCCTTTATATTTGTATGCCATAATTTATTTCTCCATTCCCCAATTGATGGCCATCCACTTAATCTCCAATCCCTTGCTACTACTACTATTTTTAAAAATTTGATTCCATTCTCAACATAGTTTAGAAATGAGACCTGTATCAGAAATACTGACTTTAAAATTTGTTTCCCAGCTATATGTTTTTCTTTTAATTTTGGTTGCATTGGTTTTGTTTGTGCAAAAACATTTTAATAAATTCCCAGAACCTAGAGTCTTTGGGTTTATCAAACAGTAAATTACTATAGTGTCTTGTGTATATAATCTATTCTTCCAATCTACTTCTCTATTTATTAGCCAGCATCAAATGGTTTTAATGACTGCCACTATATAATATAATTTTATTACCTGTTATATTCTTAACACTACCTGATTGAAATAATAAATGAATAAATTACCTTTAGCATTTTGATTCTAGAAATGAGATGCAGAGAATTAGTGCTAAAGTCAAAGGACTTAGTCAAGGTCACATAGCCATTATGAGTCAGAGGTAAGACTTGAACCTAAGTTTTTTTTCAATGTTCTATAACATTGTTATATTTTGATAACCTCATTTTAATATAATTGAAATGCTATATACACTTTAAAACAGGATTCTGAGAAAGGGTCCATAGGTTTGCTTAACTGCCAAAGGAATCCATGACACAAAAAAACCATCAAAAATCCCTGTTCTATACTGTGCTGTTATTTGCATTGCCCAAAATAAGAAGATATGAATGCTGAAGATGTTTAACAAAATTGAGATGCATTCTTTCCTGGACAAAATAACAACTTAAATTTCTATGAAGTTAATTATATATTAAAAAAAATTCTCCTTGCACTCAGTGGAGCTTACATTTAACATTCTTTTTTTTAAACTTTTTTTTTCCAATGAACAATCAATTATATTCAATTACTTACCACTCCCTTTACCTATTAAGCAGGGAATAAACCTTTATTACAAAAACATAATGAGGCCAAATAGATGATTGCATTGTTCATGTCCAAAAATGCATTTCTCATTCTTTATATCAAGGAGATTTTAATGAATAAGTTTTAATGAAATTTAATGTAAAAATAATAAAATAATTTTAATTAAAAATAAATAAATGGCATTACAGGGCTTCTGTTATAGAAATGAAAGGCAGGGGCTAGTGTTAGAGCCAGGAAGGTCTTGATCAAGCTCTGTCTTTGACAAATACTGTCTGTGGGATAATGACTACCCTGTTTCCCTTAAAACTATGACTATAAATGATGGTTGTGGATACTCATTTAGAGAGAATTTCCCCTTAAAGTAGCCCCCCTGTTATTGATGAAATCACAGATCTGGTCTGTTCTCCTCAAAAAATTATAGAACTATTCAATACATTTTCTTAATTGCATAATATTACTGATAGAAACAAATATCTAATAGTTGTCTATAGGCAGGCAATCTAAAGACTGTCAATTTAAGTCACAGATGAAAACTTCACATAAATTTATTGCAGGTTTTCTTTACAGCATTATGAGACAGGGACCTGGAAATGCTGACCCCATTGCCTATGTGAAGTTAGACCACCCTATGTGACACAGAGCAACTGATCTCTAATTCTGAATTCCATGACCTGTGGAATGAGTGTGGAGCTTTAAATAGAGCAGAAAGATTATAGATATGCCCCGGATTGTTGAAATTTCAAACACAGAAATTACAGTACTTTAGCAGTGTAGAGACACACTAGACTTACTCCCTAGAAAGCAAGAAAGGTATTTTAAAAGATGCTGTCAGGAAGTAGAGCAGGAGTAAAGGCAGGAACTTGCTCAACCTCTCCCCAAATTCCTTTTAATAATGACTCTTAATCAAATTTTAAAGCATGAGAACACTTCAAAAGATGGAGTAGAACATTTTCTGGCAGAGGGGAACTTAGAAAGTCAGCAGAAAAGACCTGTGACACCAGGGTGGGAGCCCACTGCAGTTCTAGTACAAGCCATGCCAGTGGAGTCCAGCCCCACTCTGGTCCTGATACCACACTACTAAAGCAGGTATGGGTTTAGGGAACTCTGAATCAGCATCATTACTGATGATTTCTAGACCAGAGACAAACAGGACTTAGAAGGTGAGCAGAAAAGGTCTGTGGCAACAAGGTGGGAGTCCAGCATGCAATCCCAGCACAGGTCATGCCAGCACAGGCCTGGCCCCAACATCAGTGGGGCAGGACTCTGTTGCTTTAGCACAATAGATCTTATGGCTACAGTAGAGCAGAAATACTCCTAATAATTCCAGGGCAGAAAAGAATGCTTGTGGTTAGGTACTAGGAGGATCTCTGAAAATAGCTTGAGATAGTGCCACCCTGTAAAGAAAACCCTATTTTAACAAAGAGTTAAAGAAGAGAAATAAGCTAGGAAAATATGCAAACAACAAAAAAAGTTTCTGACCATAGAAAGTTACTATGGTGACAAGGAAGATCAAAACACATACTCAGAAGAAGATAACAAGATCAAAACATATACTCAGAAGAAGATAACAAAGTAAAAGCTCCTATATCCAAAGCTTCCAAGAAAAATGAGAATTGGATTCAGACCTTGGAAAAGCTTAAAATGGATTTTGAAAATTAAGTGAGATAAAGAAAAAAATTAGGAAAAAAATTGAAGGTGTTTCAAAAGGAAATACAAAAAGCTAACAAAGAGAAGAATGCCTTAAAAGGCAAACAGCCAATTGGGAAAGAAGGTACAAAAGCTCAGTGAGGAAAATAATTCCTTAAAAATTAGAATTGATTCCCTAGCTATGTGACCCTGGGCAAGTCACTTAACCTCAATTGCCTCAGCAAAAAAGCAAAAAAAAAATAGAATTGAGCAAATGGAAGGTAATGACTTTATGAGAAATCAAGATACAATAAAGCAAAACCAAAAAAAAAGTAGTATTAAAATGTGAAATATCTCATTGGAAAAAACAACTGACTCAGAAAATAGATCCAGGAGAGATAATTTCATAATTATTTGTCTATCTGAAAGTCATGTTCAAAAGAAGAGTCTGGACATCAGCTTTGAAGAAATAATCAAAGAGAATTGTCCTGATATTTTAGAAACAGAGGGTAAAATAGAAATTGAAAGGATGCACCTATCACCTCATGAAAAAGATCCCAAAATGAAAAAACTCTCAGAAAATTTATAGCCAAAATTTTGAAACTGCTAAGTCAAGAACAAAATATTGGATAGAGCTTGGAATATATTTTGGAGAGTAATAAAGCTAAGATAATAACCAAAAATCACCTTCCCAGAAAAACCAAGTATAATCCTTCAGAGAAAAAAGTGATCATCAATTAAATAGAAGATTTTCACACATTCATGATGAAAAGACCAGAGCTGAATGGAAAATCTGGTTTTCAAATATAGGACTCAGGAGAAGCATAAGAAGAGAATCAAGAAAGTGATATCACAAGGAACTTAATAAGGTTTACCTCTTTATATTCCTAAATGGAGGATGATACTGTAACTCATTAGAACTTTCTTATTATAATTGCAGTTTGAAAGAATATATAGACAAAGGGCCCAGGTATGAGTTGAATATGAAGGGATAATGTAAAATGGATGCTGTATCTGAAGGCTCATTTCATTAGAATCAGTCAATGACAAAGTGAATATTAAAATTATTTTTGTTTAAAGAAAATAATTATATTTATTATAAGGATGTGGGATACTGCCTCTGGTATGGATGAACATTTTTATATATAAGATAAGTAAAAAAGAATCTTGCGGGGGCAGCTAGGTGGCACAGTGGATAGAGCACCAGTCCTGAAGTCAGGAGAACCTGAGTTCAAAGCTGGCCTCAGATACTTAACATTTCCAAGCTGTGTGAACCTGGGAAAGTCACTTAACCCCAATTGCCTCAGCCAAAAATAATAATCTTATGTTAATATATAGCACTAAGATACGTAAGTGAAAAAAAAATTCAGCTTTTAAATTGCATTTTATACAGTTTGGAGAGAAAATGATTTTCATTGCTAAAAAGGCAGAGGATGCTTCTTTAATGTGGGAACAAATGAATATCAAAACACAGAAAGAAAGATATTTTCATTTGTTAGAAACTAAAGAAACACGATTGTAAAGAAACATGATTGTAAAGAAACACAGTTTAAAAAGTACCAAGGAAATTGAAGGTGCTGTTGAGAACTCTAGACCCTGCAGAACATGATGGATTATTCAAATTTATATAACTAATGTAAAGTTAAGAAATAAAAAAAGATATATAAGTATTTGGACATTATGTTTAAAAATAGTCAATTTGATAGGGAAAATTTAAGGATTTGTGACTTTTCAAGTCAAAGGTGAATCACAGAGTCAGGAAACTCTCATTTATTTAAGCTGTGAAATAGTGAGAGAGCAGCAGGAGATAGGAAAGAGTCAGCACATAAGTCAGTAGCAAGGGAAGAGGAACCTGAAAAGATTTGAAAGCACAGAATTAGGATGTATGATGCCAGAAGCCTTTGAAGCTGTGGCATTTAAAAACAATCAGATGAGAGAAATTTTCCACTGAGCAACTCCCAATTGTTTGGAAAGAGAACTTACTTTGTTGATCAAGTAGTCCACAGCCATCAGTACCAGAGTTGGAGGAAAGTTAAGCAATTTTTAAGGAATTGTTGCTTTTTGCTGCCTCCTTTGGCTGGAAAGAGAAATGTGATGGGGTGAGATTATTTATGTGGCATATTAACAAAAAAATCTACGAGCTTTTTTTCTGATAAAACAAGAAAGCATCAAAGCATGTGAATGACTGTGCTGACCTGAAAGATAGCTAGTTTGATGATCTTGGCAGCTTTCTGTTGCTTGAAGAGAACAGCTTTTTACATTAAAAACTAACACCTTCTACATACCCTTCTATAGGTTACAGTTAATTGAAAGAGCCTTAAAAATCTATGTTCCAGCACACAAGAGAAGATTTTCCCAGTGGTGATGATGAATAGTCAAGCAGTGACAAAAGAAACATTTTCATGTTTTACAGAGCTTCTTGAGTGGACCAATAGCACTTAAGCCTGAAGCCTAGAGTTGCGGTCCCTAAGGTTATGTTTTCCTCTCTCATGTGTCTCCTTGCCAGGTTTCCTATAAGTATGGAAGAGTATCATTTAGGCATATACATGTATTGCAACATATTTTATTATTTATGTATTTGCTTTGACATATTAGAACATTATTATTGCTTTTGTCTTAATATCAAATAGTTATGTCTAAGTTCTAATTTTAAGAATTATCTAAGTTCTAATATTATATAAATCATTATGCCTAAGTTGTGCCAGGCAATGTGTAGATGCATTATATTGTGAAAAGCTAATTGTGTACATAGAAAACATTGGATGAGAGCTCAAGAGCTGGAGTCATCACCCCAGGACAAGAGTATTTCCCCTCAACAGTGTTACCTCCAGTACCCTAAAAGGGTTTGAATGTAATCATGCAGTAGTGATGTATCTTTGAGAAATTGACATTCTAGAGTAAGAACAGACTAGAGCAAATAAGCCAAAAAAGAGAGAAGTGGAGGTGTCTCATATATTTAGGCATTAGGTGAAAACTGCATCAGAAAAGATTGAACCATATTCATTTATCCCTGTTATCATTGGATAGGTAATAGTGACTGGATGAATGATTTCATTGCTATTGGGAACTTTGGGATAAGGAAAGTCCCTTTTACTTCTGAATGTAGCAGGGTACAATCTTAGAAAGTTGTTAAGAACATGAAGAAGTTATGTGACTTATCTAGAGTCACACAGCCATTCTGTGTCAAAGGAAGGACTTGAATCCATATTTTTCTGATTTCAAGGCCAACTTTCTATACATTATGCCACAGTTTATCTCACCAGATACTTCCTAGGTTTACTCTGCCATGACCAATCCTAGCAGTATTTGATGGTATATTTCATGCTGCTGGTTCCAGTTGCATTGCAACTGGATGAAGTTCTGGATGAAGGTTCTGATCTGATCCTTTTAAGCATAATTATATAGACCTGGCATAAGGTCCCTCTCTACAACCCATAAAAGTCTTAAGCAATCTTTTCATATAAATCAAATACCATTACTAGTGTATTGACATTTTGATATGAAGGGGAAAAAACATGTCAGACCAGTTAGTTCATGTGACAAATCAAACTTTCTAAGCAAAAATCCCCAATTACACATTTTCCCAAATTTTGCCAAGTATCTATTTGAAAAATCCCCCAAACAACATCTTTTAGGGTACAACATTCCTCAGTCACATGAGAAATGTTGGAAATGTTTCTAATCCTTAGTCCAAATTTCTTTTTCTTGCTTTAAAGTCTCAGGGGTTAAACTTCTTGAACATGTCCCTGTCAAATAAAATGAAATGTATTTCCTCCACATTTCTAAATTTCCACCTCAGAGCAGGATGTTCATTGCTCTGAGGAAGATGCCTTACACAGCTTTTTCCATTTTTAGTTAGACCAGACATTCTACTCATAAATTTCAAACCCCATTAGGTTATTATTGCTGGCAGTGTCTCATCTGCTGCTGCAAACACCATGTATGATCCAATTCTTTGTGCCACGTGAACAAAGACACTTTATAAAATGAGATGGAAATCAGGTTAAATCATGGTGATGAGCCTCCACATGAAAAATCTGGGTCCCTGCATCGGAAAGAATTAGAAGCATTGTGAAGATGGATCACGTAATAGTGTCATATCTTCCCAATATAATTTCTGTGGTTAATAATGTAATTCTTTCTGTCTCTGAGCAAAACTAATCTCACACCCCCCTTTACTCTATGGTTTGTGCACATCCTCACTCCTAACCACACCCCCATTAAAATTCAGCCCATGTCTGGAGTGCTCATTAAGTCAAAAGCCACAGCAAAGGAAATAGTTTTTGTGTGTTGTCCGTGTTGGGAGAGAGGAATTTTTCACGATAATTTATCACAATAATTGATAACTTAATTTCTTGGAGAATTTGTTCATTTTTGATCACTGCTCCCTAAAATATGGAATAATCTCAGCAAGTTATTCTCTGGGGGTAATCATTTTCCCCATGAGGTTTGCATTTAGCAAACAGTATCTGAATGAAACTATCATATGGGAAGCTAAATGTGTATGTTTCTCCTGTAAATGTAATTTTATCCAGACACACAATCTGATGTGCTACTACAAGCCATCACTGCCTGAATCAATTTCTCAATAAAAAGAAGTGGAACTACAAAGCTGTTAGCAAAGTGACTACATTGGAAAATGCCAAATGATCCAAGGAAAGTAAAAATAGAAGGCAACAACACTTGAAAAAGCTTTATGGGGATTTACTTTCTTTTTCTAGGGCATTATCAAAGTGATCAAAATGAAGCCAATTAGAATTTAAAAATCATATCATCTTCGGTCCACATTATAAAGTCAGGTTCAGTAGGAATTGGGGTCCTGTTTTCGTCATTCTCACAGTAAAAGATAAGCTTCTGTATTTTATGGTCCAATAACCATTCCCTTGTGATAAACTAAAGAATTTCATAAATTGGAAGTTGGAAAACCTTATCTAGTTCAATGTTTTCATTTTAGAAATAAGGAAACTGAGGCTCCCAGAGATTAAGTGATGTGGCTAAGGTCACACATGTGGGAAGGATAAAAGGTAATATCAAAGTGGTCTTTCCACTGTACTGTATTGCTTCCTTCTTCATTATTTCAAGGGATCCTGATAAAAAAAAATAGAATGAGGCAAGATGGTGCATTGAAACAAGTGTTGAACTTGGAATCACTGGGCCTGAGTTCAAGTCTTTATTATGCCATTTAATAGCTGTGTGACCTTGGTCAAGCCACTTAATTGGGTCTCAGTTTCCTCATCTCTAAAATTAGGGGGTTGGAATAGATCTATTATCCAATGAGGGTTGAAATTAGAATAAGGCATTATGTACTATATTTTTCATATGGTTCTAGAGGGAAACAACTTGAAGCACTAGAGATATATGAATGATTCTCCTGGTGGTAATGGTTAGTGACAAGGAATATGACATTCCTGGTCCTTCCATTTTCCAAAAAAGAACTTGAAATAAATACTTGTCATCAGATGAATTTTGGGGAAGAATACCTAAAGATACAAGTAAGAATTTTTAGCCTGCAGGACAGATGACATAAAGTAGGATAGGTAAGTAATAAAAAGGATGCTGGATTTGGAATTAGGTAATGAGGTGTTTTAATCCTGGATCTGTTTCTTACTGCCTGTGAGAGGTGGATAAATCACTATCATTTTAACGGTGAATTTTCCTCATCTGTATAAGCAGGGGAGTTGGACTAGATGACCTCTAAAGCAGCCTCCAGTTCTAAAAATTCCATGATCATATGAAGGATTGACATATGGAAGAGGAATTGAGCTTTTTTTTTAAGTTTTCACACTGAGCAAGATTGTCTCTTCTCTCTATATGCTATTTCACTTAACTTCATCAGTCATCATGGGTCCAGTTATAATTTCTATGTTTATTATTTTCAAATTCATATGTCCAATTCTCAGGTGTCTCTTAAGGTGTCTATGTAGAGTAACAGAATGAAATATAAATTATTCCTCTATCTATTTTGTATATATCTCTATATATTACATATCTATTCCCCTCATAATAAAATGTAAGCTCCTAGAGAAAAGGGAATATTTCTCTTGTCTTTGTATCCCTATTACCAAGTCTGGCCCACAATAGGAGCTTAATGTTTGTTGATTGATTGATGTGCATATTTTCTTCCTGACAGTCATCTTCTAATCCCTCATCATGGCACAGAGATCACTTTGCATTTTTGAAATTTTTGCCTGAAAATCACAATTCCTGGTTGGAAAGTTCTCAAATTCTAGCCTGGTGACAGACCATTAAATCTGTCATCTGAAGACCAGTGAGTTAATTGTTGGAAAATTTCTTTCTTGGTTAGCCACAAACTGATAATTGTTTTAAAGTTCAGCAACACTCTAAGACCATCAATTAAGTTAAAGAAGGACTACAATCTTCATTGATGGGGGAGGATGTATATAACAAAATTACAATCACTAAAATTTCATGTTTATGTTTTATAAAAAATAAGCCTTGGATACCTTTGAATGTTACAGTACCATATTTTTTTGTAATATTGATTATACCAAAGACAGATAAAGTAGGCAATAAAACTTTGATCTGACTTCTCTCATGTAGAGACTAACTGTAAATAACTATTCACTTAGTTCTAAGCAAATTCCATATATCTAGATCTGTTCCTGGGAAAAGGACAATTCCCCATCACCTGTGAAGACTCTGGATAAATATTCTTGACAAAAAGATGATTAGTGGGGGCAGAGACAAAATGGCAAACTGCAGACAGCATTCTCTGTGAGCTCCTGAGACCTTCCCTCAGACCCAGACAAATTGAGCCTCTGAACTCTTCCGGAGTGAGGGCTCCACCAAACACTTGGAGTACAATGCACTTCTATCAAAAATCTATTTTGAAAGAACTCCGGAGAAGGTCAGTTTTAGATGGAGAGGGTATCAAGCAACTCCCAGCGTTCAGATGCCAGCTCATAGCCAGGGTGCAAGTACGGGGCTGGAAACAGAAGAGAGTATTTCAGGCTGCCAGGAAGTCCCTGGGAGACACTTGGGCCACTTTGCTCTGCTTGCGGGCAGGTGCTTTAGCAGATATGCCTTTGGTAAAGGGTGGATTGAGAGCAGCTGAAAGCCTGGTCCTAGTGCAGATCTAGCTGACCAGTCTCAGACCAGAAGTCAACTTGGCAAACTGCCCCAGGGAAAATTGAAACAGCAGCAGAATTCCCTGCTGGTGACTAATACTTCAGCTCAAAAACATGAGCAAGAAGCAGAAGAGAGCTCTCACCATAGACAGCTTCTACAGAGAGAAAGTAGGGTAGATCCCAGATCCTGAGGTTGTGAAAACAATCCCAGAGGAAGTCACAAAGGTGGACATGAGCTGGTCCCCTTTTCAGAAGGCTTTCCTGGAAGATTGCATAAAGAATCTCAAATGAGAGTTAGAAGAAGAAGGGGAAAATAAATTGAGAGCAGTGCAAGAAGAAAATATCACCCTGCAACAGATGTGAAAGCAAGACTGGTGAATTGGAAAAAGTCACCAACTCACTGGAAAATAAAAATAGTGAATTGGAAGAAGACAACAATTCACTGAAAAACAAAATTGGTGAATTGGAAAAAGTCACCAAATCACAAGAAAATAAAAATAGTGAATTGGAAAAAGACAACAATTCACTGAAAAATAAAATTTGCAAAATGGAAAAAGAATGCAATGAACCAAAAAACTCAATTGGCCAGTTACAAAAGGAGCTAAAAAAGATAACTGAAGGAAATAATACCTTAAAAATTAAAATTAAACAAATAGAAATGAATGACTCAATAAGACTTCAAGAATCACTCAAACAAAAACAATAAAATTAAAAATAGAAGAAAATATGAAATATCTCCTAGGAAAAACAACTGACTTGGAAAACAGATCCAGGAGATACAACCTAAGGATTATTGGACTCCCTGAAAGCCACGATGAAAAAAAGAACCTTGATGCTATCTTCCAAGAAATCATGAAAGAGAATTGCCCTGGTGTTTTAGAATCAGAAGGCAAAGTTGGCATTGAAAGAATTCACCAATCACCTCCAGAAAGAGACCCCAAAATTAAAACCCCAAGGAATATCGTGGCCAAATTTCAGGACTATCGCACCAAGGAAAAGATATTGCAAGCAGCTAGAAAAAAACAGTTCAAATACCGAGGAACTGTCATTAGAATTACACAGGATCTGTCAGCTTCCACATTAAAGGATTGAAGGGCCTGGAATCAGATATTCCAAAAGGCAAAAGAACTTGGGTTAGAGCCAAGAATAAGCTATCCAGCTAGAATGAGCATTATCTTCCAGGGAAGAAGATGGTCATTCAATGATGCAGGAGAATTTCACCTATTTCTAATGAAAAGACCAGACCTGAACAAAAAATTTGACCTCCAAACACAGAACTCTAGAGAAGCATTAAAAAGGTAAAAAGGAAAGAACTCTTGAGAACTATATCTCTACTATGGGTATCCTTAAAGAATGGAGGTATAATTTGATTTTATTTTGATAATAATGGAAAAGAAATTAGAGGTGGAAGGGATATCATACTATAAAAAAGGGGGGAGGTAAAATAAAGTAAAAAAAGGAGGCAAAATAAGGCAAAGTCTCATGAAGAGACATAGAAAATCTAATATAATTGAGGGAAAGAAGGGAGGATGATGAGTATTGTATAAATCTTACTCTCCTTAGATTGGGCTCTAAAAGAGTATATCAGACACATTTGGTTTCAGGAAAAAACTTGGCCCTCCTTATAGGGAAGTAGGAGGGAAAGGAGGAAAAGAAAGGGATAAACTAATAGAATGATTAGGGGAAAGGTGTAAAAAAGAGGGAGGGTTTTAAAGGGGGAAGGACTGTTAGAGGGAGGTGGTCATCAAAAACAAAATACTGGGGAGGGGGGAAGGGAGTAAGGATAAAGGGAAGAGAAAAATATAACTTTGGGTCAATAAGATGGCAGGAAATATAGATATAGTTATTTTAACTGTGAATGTGAATGGGATGAACTCTCCCATAAAACGGAAGTGGATAGCAGACTGGATTAAAAGCCAGAAACCTACAATATGTTGTTTACAAGAAACACATCTAAAACATAGAAATACAGAGTGAAGGTAAAAAGCTGGAGCAGAATCTTTTATGCTTCAGGTGAACAAAAAAAAAGCAGGGTTAGCAATCCTTATCTCAGATCAAGTAAAAGCAAAAATAGATCTAATTAAAAGAGATAAGGAAGGAAACTAAATTTTACTAAAGGGTACCATGGACAATGAAGCAGCATCAATACCTAGACACTATCTTCCAAGAAATTATGAAAGAAAACTGCCCTGATGTTTTAGATTCAGAAGGCAAAATCATCTTCAAAAGAATTCACTGATCATCTCCTGAAAGAGACCCAAAATTATATCCCCAAGGAATATTGTGGCTAAATTTCAGGACTATTGCACCAAGGAAAAGATATTGCAAGTGGTATAGCATCCAAATTCCTACAGGAGAAACTAACAGAGATGCAAGGAGAAATAGACAGTACAACTATACTAGTGGGGGATCTCAACCTTGCTCTCTCAGAATTAGATAAATCAAACCACAAAATAAATAAGAAAGAAGTTAGGGAGGTAAACAAAATGTTAGAAAAGTTAGGTATGATAGATCTCTGAAGGAAATTGAATGGTGATAGAAGGGAGTATACTTTTTTTCTCAGGGATTCATGGAATTTATACAAAAATTGATCATGTGTTAGGGCATAAAAATCTCAAAATCAAATGCAGAAAAGCAGAAATAGTAAATGCATCCTTTTCAGATCATGATGCAAGAAATATAATATAAGGCCAGGAGAAAATAGACCAAAAGTTAATTGGAAATTAAATAATCTAATCCTGAAGAATGAATAGGTGAAAGAACAAATTATAGAAATGAATAGGTGAAAGAACAAATTATAGACACAAATGATAATTTCATCCAGGAGAATGACAATGAGACAGAAATACCAAAATTTGTGAGATACAGCCAAAGCGGTTAAAAGGGGTAACTTCATATGTCTAGATGCTTACGTGCATAAAATAGAGAAAGAAAAGATCAATGAATTGGGCTTACAATTAAAAAAAACTAAAAAAAGAGCAAATTAAAAACCCTCAATTAAATACCAAATTGGAAATTCTAAAAATAAAAGGAGAAATTAATAAAATTGAAAATAAGAAAACTATTGAATTAATAAATAAAACTAAGAGTTGGTTTTATGAAAAAACCAACAAAATAGATAAGCCTTTAGTTAATTTGATCAGAAAAAGGAAAGAGGAAAATCAAATTGTTAGTCTCAAAAATGATAAGGGAGAACTTTCCTCCAATGAAGAGGAAATTAGAGTAATAATTAGGAGTTACTTTGCCCAACTTTATGACAACAAATTTGATAATCTAAATGAAATGGAAGAATATCTACAAAAATATAGATTGCCTAGGTTAACAGAAGAGGAAATACATTATTTAAATAGCCCCATTTTAGAAAAAGAAATAGAATAAGCTATTAATTAACTCCCTAAGAAAAAATCTCCAGGGCCAGATGGTTTTACATGCGAATTCTACCAAACAGTCAAAGAACAATTAATTCCAATACTATACAAAGTATTTGAAAAAATAGGGACAGAAGGTATACTACCAAATTCCTTCTATGATACCGATATGGTGCTGATAGCTAAACCAGGCAAAGTGAAAACAGAGAAAGAAAACTATAGACCCATTTCCCTAATGAATATTGATGCAAAAATCTTAAATAAGATTTTAGCAACGAGATTACAGAAAGTTATCTCCAGGATAATACATCTTGATCAAGTAGGATTTATACCAGGTATGAAGGGCTGGTTCAATATCAGGAAAACTATCAGCATAATTAATTATATTAATAACCAAACTAACAAAAAAAACATATTATTATCTCCATAGATGCAGAAAAAGCCTTTGATAAAATCCAACACCCATTCCCATTAAAAACACTAGAGAGTATAGGAATAAATTGGTTTTTCCTTAAAATGATTAGTAGCATCTACTTAAAACCATCAGCAAGCATCGTATGTAATGGAGACAAACTGGAAGCATTCCCAATAAGATCAGGAGTGAAAAAAGGCTACCCACTGTCACTGTTACTATTTAATATTGTATTAGAAATGTTAGCTTTGGCAATAAAAGAAGAAAAAGAGATAAAAGGAATTAGAGTAGGTAAGGAAGAAACCAAATTATCACTCTTTGCAGATGACATGATGGTATACTTAGAGAACCCTAGAGACTCAACTAAAAAACTACTAGAAACAATTCACAACTTTAGTAAAGTTGCAGGATTCAAAATAAATCCACATAAATCATCAGCATTTTTATATATTACCAACAAAATTCAGCAGCAAGAGATACGAAAAGAAATTCCATTCAAAATAACGGATGATAGCATAAGATATTGGGGAATCTATCTGCCAAGAAAATGTCAGAAACTATACGAACTAAACTACAAAACACTTTCCACACAAATAAAATCAGACCTAGTCAATTGGAAAAGCATTAAGTGCTCATGGGTAGGCCGAGCGAATATAATAAAAATGACAATACTACCCAAACTAATTTACTT
>JAJPUD010008653.1:38086-52802 GCA_023553655.1 Myrmecobius fasciatus | reverse complement strand
GAAGGAAGGAAGGAAGGAAGGAAGGAAGGAAGGAAGGAAGGAAGGAAAGAAGGTACTTAAGGAAAAATCAAACCCAGAATAAAATTTGAAGAAGAAACTTTACTATTTCAGCACCTGAATTTGGACAGAATACAAAACAACTTGATATAATAAATAATCATAATGATAATAATAACTATACTTTAGAGAGCACTTTACATGTTATTTCATTCAATCTTCCCAACTCCATGAGGTAGGTGCTATATTTATCTCTGTTTTTACAGATTAGGGAATTTAAGTTCTAATGATTTGCCCAGGACCTCACAGCTAGGAAGCATCTGACATAGGATTTGAAGTCAGGTTTTCCTGATTCCAGGTCCAGTGCTTTATCTGCTGTGCCACTTTAGGACACTTGACTTATAAGCCCCAGGTTCAAATACTGGCTCGGCTGTTCACTAGCTGAAAGACCAAAATCAAGTTACTTAACCTTTATGAGCCTCAGTTTTTTCTCTATAAAATGGGAATGACATATTGCTTATCTCTTGAGGTCATGTAAGAAAAATCTTTGTAAACTTTAAATTTCTATGAAAACTTGAATTGTTATTAATAATGTGATGATTGGGAGAGATCAGTGAAAAAAAAAAAGAAATGAGAGGGTTAACAGGGAAGGAGAGCCCAAGGATCATTTTATCAGTTTCTCCTCTACTGGCTGGGAACAAAGCCAGTTTAAACCAAGAAATAAAGGAAGCATTTGGAGTGGTGAGTAGCTGGCCATATAAACTCCTTCCCATCAGCCCTGTACTGGCAAGCACAGCAGCTGGCTGCACATTTCTTGCCCAAGGGCAATTTCCTCCTGCTAGCAACAGTGAGTGATGGTTGAGGGGAGGCTTTCTTATGCTATATTAGTTATCTAGGGTTTGAGTTTCTGATGGATGATTATTTATTTTGGGTCTAGGGAGACTCAGGGTATGTGTCAGGGAAGTTCACAAGAAAATGTGCACTGCCCAACAACTATCAGTTCACAAGTCCCTATATTTCTATGCCCTGTTCTAGACAATTTTCTTCGTTTCTGTCTCTGCCTCTCTCTCTGCCTCTCTTTGTCTCTCTGTCTCTGTATGACTTTCCTCTCTGTCTGTCTGTTCTTACACACACACACACACACACACACACACACACACACACACACACCTATCACTATAGAGGGAATGAAAGGAGTGAGTGAATATTGTTGGCTCATCAGATTTGACTCAGAGGGAATAACATACACACACAGTTGATTTAGAAATTTATCTTATTCTAGGGAGAAGCAGGACAGGAAAGCAAAAAGAAAAGGGATGAGAATGATTTAAGGGGGTAATATTAAGGGAGGTGATGGTTAGAAGCAAAACAAAAGTGAAGAAGGATAGGATGAAAGAAGAAACAGAAAAAAAAACTATAAATAGTGGGGAAATGGGATGGAGACAATAATCATAAATGTGAATGTGAATTGAATGAAATTTCCAATAAAATGGAAGCAGATAGCAAAGTGGATCAAAAACCAGAATCCTCCAATATGTTATTTACAAGAAACATATTTAGAGTTGAGAGTTACACACAGAATAAAGGCAAAAGGTTCAAACAGAATATATTATGCTTCAGAAGAAAGGCAGGAAATAATCCTGATCTCAGACAAAGCAAAATCAAAAATAAATCTGATTAAAAGATACAAGGAAATAAACTACATCTTAATAACAGGTACCACAGACAATGAAGTAATATTAATTCTAAACATATATGCAACAAGTGATATAGGTTCTAGATTCTTAGAGAAATTAAGTGAGTTATGAGAAGTGATAGGAAATCTCAACCTTACCTCTCAGAACTAGATAATCCTAAACATAAAACAAACAAGAAAAAAGTTGTGGAGAATAAAATTTTTAAAAAGTTACATATTATAGAGCTGTGAAGAAAAATTATTGGAGATAAAAAGAATTATTCCTTTTTCTTTGTGGTGCATGGCATCTACACAAAAACTGGCCATTTATCAGAGCATTAAAAACTACACAATCAAATGCAGAAAGACAGGAATATTAAATGCATCCTTGTCATATCATGATGTAATAAGTTATATGCAATAAATGGCTATGGAAAGATAGATTACAAAATTAATTGGAAATTAAATAATCTAATCCTAAATAATGAGTGGATCAAACAACAAATAATAGAAAGAATCAATAATTTCCTAAAAGAAAATAACAATAATGAGATAACTTATCAAAATTTATGTCATGCAGCCAAAGCAGTTCTTAGGGGGAAATTTACATCTAAATGCATACAGGAATGAAAGAAAAATAGCAGATCAATGAATTGGACATGCAACTAAGAAAGCTAGAAAAAGAACAACAAAAATACTCCAATTAAATACAAAATTAAAAATTCTGAAACATCAAAGGGGAGATTAATGAAATTGAAAGTAAGAAAACTGTGGAGCTTATAAATAAAACAAAGAACTGGCTTTATAAAAAAAATCTAATTAATTAATAAATCTTTGGTTAATTTGATTTTAAATAATAAATGAGAAAACCAAATTACTGGGATCAAAGAATTCATAAATGTGTGCATTCACAAACGAAGAAATTAAAGCAACCATAAGGGAATATTTTGCCCAACTGAGTATCTCAGTGAAATGAATGAATAATTACAAAAGTATAAATTGTGCAGATTAACTGAAGAAATAAAATACTTAAACAATCCCATTTTAGAGAAAGAAATTAAAAAGATATCAGTGGATTCCCTAAGAAAAAAAATCTCCAGGGCCAGATGGATTTACAAGTAAATTCTACCAAAATTTAAAGAATAATTAATTCTAATAGTGTGTGAACTATTTAGAAAAGCAGGTGAAGAAGTCCTCTGAAATTCCTTTCATGATACAAATATAATGCTGATACCTTAATAAGGGAAAGCCAAAAAAGAAAAAAAGAAAATTGTAGACCAATTTCCCTAATAAATATTGATGCTTAAAATTTTAAATAAATCATTAGCAAAGAGATTACAGCAATTTGTCATGAGGATAATACACTATGACCAAGCAAGTTTTATATCAGGAATGCAGTACTGGTTCAATATCATGAAAACTATGTGTATAACTCATCATATCAATAACAAAACTAACATAAATCATGTGATTATCTCAATAGATGCAAAAAAAAGTTTTTGATAAAATATAGCACCCAATCCTGTTAACAACACTAGAGAACATATGAATAAATGAAGTTTTCTTCAAAATGATAGACTATATCTAAAACTATCAGCAGACATTATCTATAATGGTGACAAAATAGAAGTTTTTCATAAGATTAAAAGTGAAAAAAGAATGTCCATTATCATCATTATTACTCATTATTGTACTAGAAATGTTAGCTTCAGCAATGAGAAGAAAAAGAAATTGAATTAGAGCAGACAATGAGAAAACAAAACTAATATTCTTTGCAAATGATATGATGGTGTACTTTAGAGAATCCTAAAGAATCAACTAAAAATTAATTGAAATAATTAACAACTTTAGCTGAATTGTAGGATAAAAGATAATACAACATAAATCATCAGCATTTCTAAATTATTTTTTAAAGCCCCGTAAAAAATACAAAGAAGAAAAATTGTAAGGGTCAATGTTGAAGAATTACCCATACATATATTTTGCAAATAAAAAGCTTTAATAATAAAAAAGAAAACTATCTTTGCATGTATTTGGAAAAATAAAAATTTTAAAAATAAAAATAAAGAACACAAGTCATTCCCCAACTGATAACGGATAAAGATCACAGGATATTAATAAGCAGTTTTCAGGAAAAGAAATTATATCTGTAGTCATGTGAAAAAAATGCTCTAATTCACTGTTGATTAGGGAAAATATATGTTAAAACAATTCTGAAGTCCCACCTCACACCTATCTGTTTGGCTAATCACAGAAAAAGAAAATGATAAATGTCAGAATATATGTGGAGAAGTTGGAATATATGCCTTGCTGGAGTTGTGAATTTGTCTAGTTATTGTCTAGTTATTATAGAGCAATTTGGAATCATGCCCAAAAGTCTACAAACTTGTCCATGTCTTTTGATGCAGCAATACCACCACTAGACCTATATTTCAAAGAGATTATAAAAAAGGGGAAAGAATGTACATACATGAAAATATTTATAGCAACTCTTTTTTGTGATGGCAAAGAATTAGAAATTGAGGGGATGCCAATGAATTGGGGACTGACTGAACAAGATGTGGTATATGAATACCACATATACAATTATATGGAATACAATTATAAAAATGATTAGCAAACAGATTTCAGAAAAAACTGGAAAGACAGGTAAACTGATGCTGAGAGAAGTGAGCAGATCAACTGTGATAAACTTAGCTCTTCTCAGTAAAACAATGATTCAAGTCAGTTCCAAAAGACTTATGATAGAAAATGTTATCCACATCCAGAGAAAGAACTGTGGAGTCCAAATGCAGATCAAGACATTTTTTTTTGTTTTTGTTTTTTCTAACTCATAATTTTCCCTTTTGTCCTAATTCTTTGTTCACAACATGATTAATATGGAAATATGTTTAACATGCTTTTACATTAATAACATATACCAGATTTCTTGTTGTATTTTGGAGAGGGAAGAGGGAGGGAAGGAGAAAAATTTGTAACTTTAAATCCTTTTAAAACGAATACTGAAAACTGTCTTCACATGTAATTGGGAAAAAATACTATTAAGTGGGGGAAAAAGGGGGGGGGAAGAATCAAGAGGTCAGTGTTAGTGTTCCCTCCTCCAGGAAGCTTAGCCTGATCTCCATGCCAACCACCAATGACTAGTGCTCATCCCCTTCCCCACTAAATTGTAAGTTTTATGAAGGAACTATTTCTTCTTTACCTTTTGTTTGTGTATCCTTAGTGTCTAGCATATTCTTTAAACATTGTAAGTACTTAACAAATGCTTATTGAATTAATAAATGAATTAATTAAGTTACCTGGCTGAGCTCATAGAGTTAATAAGTAGGCAGAGTTGGAATTAAAAAACAAAATTTTATTGACTTCAAATCCAATTGTTTTTCTATGTAGCATACAGGCTAAAGTAGATTACCTTGCAAACATCAAAGGAGGCCATTGAACCATTCCAAAGTTAAATGCAAATAGATATAGAACATATTTTTCCTTTCATCACAAAGTTCCTTGTTTGGGCAATAAAGCCCACAATTTCTTAACTTAAAAAAAAACTCAAATAGGATTTTAAAAGTTACCTCTGAGTATTTTCTATAATTGGGTAATTTCTACATAAAATAATCCACCAGACCTTGGTAGGTAAAGAAAATTAGTAACAGTACAGAAATTTGAGTGACTTCTGCTTCTTGGTACACAGCATACACTCATGCTAAGAATACCATCATAAAGTGCTTCCAAAATAGATATTTTTTATCATGCATGAACCAAGTGCTACTGTTTCCATCACTTAAAGCAATAATTTGATCAACTAAGGAAATACAGGATAATGAAGGAGATCATAGCCATAGTTTCGGCTTTTACTTGATTGTGATTCAATTGTTCTGGGTTAATAATGTCAGGAAATCTGCCAGGCACTTTAAATATATTGAGTAAATGTTATTTTAATAAGATCTTTTTTTTACAATAATGATAATAAAAATTACACAGCATTTTAAGGCTGCAAAGCTCTTTACAAAAGATTTCATATAGCAACTTTAATTTTTGTAACTAGGCAGACATAGTTATATGGTGGTAGAGTTCAAAGAGAACTGGTCTAGTAGGACGATTTCAGAGAGGCCTGGAGAGACTTGCATGAACATGCTGAGTGAAACAAGCAGAACCAGGAGATCATTATACACAGCAACAACAGTATTACATGATGATCAATTCTGATGGACATGGCTCTCTGCAACAAAGAATTGTCTCAAATCAGTTCCAATTGTTCAGTGAAGAAAGCCATATACACCCAGAGAGAGGGATATGAAATGTGGACCACAACATAACATTTCCATGCTCTCTATTGATGTTTGCTTGCATTGTGTTTCCTTTCTCTGATTTTTTTTTCTTGTAGATAGGATATTTCTTGCACAACAACTTGTCAAGTATTTTAACATTATTAACATGTAGTGGACTTCTTGCCATCTAGGGGAGGGGAGGGGACTGGAGGTAAAATTTGTAACAGAAAGCTTTGTAAAGATCAATGCTGAGGAACTACCCATACATATGTTATGCAGATAAAAAGCTTTAATAAAAAAAAGAAATATTCCACTGTGCCTATACTTAAAAAAAAAGAAAAAAAAAAAGAGAACTGGTCTGAGTAAAAATGATATGTGTTCAAGTCTTGTTTCTGACATACTGGCTACACAACTCTGGCCAAGCCATTCAAGTTCTTGCTGCCTTCAGGCAAAAAACCCCTAAGATATGGGGAAAAGTGGTTTCCTTAATGGCAATTCCATATATCAATGAAATCACAGTGTTTGGTCCTTATTTTGGAACAGACATTGTGATTTCATTGATATATGATAAGATTAGGAAATCCATGATGAGGGAAGTAGCAGAACCAGGAGAACATTGTACACAGCAACAGCAAGATTGCATGATGATCAGCTATGATAGACTAAGCTTTTCTCAGTAATTCAGTGATCTAAGACAATTTCAAAAAGTCAGCAAAACAAGCAACGTTCAGGCATATTTCGTTTGATTAGTCAGGCCAGGTTTTATCAGTGACTACTGATTTCAATTACTTGATCAGTTTGAATCCTGATTCTCATCCGTTGCTCCTGGACAAAGTCAAGGCCCCACTAAGAGTTCCTATTTTTTTAAGAAACACAGAATCCAGAACCTACCTCCTTTGGGTTAATGCCTTACTCCAAAATTCTAGATTCACAAACTTACATAGAAGAAAAAATTGGGTAATAGTTTTTAAGTATTAATAAAAGTTTTTTTGGGGGGGTTGGAGGAGTTTCTAGTCCTGCAATGTCTTTATTTTTAAGTAAAGAGACATCCCCCATCCATTATTCAACAGGTAAAAGGGATTTATCATATTACCAGTATGATATCCTTCCATGATACTGGTTCATATAAACCTTAGTCTAATTGTTTGGGGGCAGAAGCTATGGAAAGCAAGCAATATGAACCATTTGCACCATGCACAAAGTTGCCTACAGCTTATTACTATCCTGCATTTTTTTCTCTTAAAATTTCTTAGTAATAATAGCTAGAAATGTTGTCAATTGTTGATTAGTGGATGCAAATTCAGCCAGACATGTGAAAGGTTATTTACAGACTATGTTCTTTGCTTTGGAAATTTTAGCAAAGGAATTTCTACTGACTGTCATTTTTATCCAAAAAGATGAAGACTTAATAAGAAGTCTACCACATCAGTAGCAGCCTTTTAGAGAGATCATGTGAGCAGTGCTGGTCATTCGACTATAAAAACCTACAAATGCTTTCAACTCAACAAGTCGTAATAAGTTTAAACTGCTCTGACCATAACATTGATCTTACCTGTTGTGAGGTTTGCTGACTTTTTGCTTTTTCTCAGGATTGTTAATATTATCTCTACCCTTGGATAGATTCCATTATTATCTTGCTGTCAAATGATCAAATATAGTATACTGCCACACCCTTTGACTCTGGTTATCTTCATGGTTTTTAGGTTAAAATCTTGGCATTCACCTCTAATGCTTTGTATAATTATGTCCTTTGCCATACATAGACTCAATATATGCTGATCATTTTTCCCCTAAGTCTTGATTTTCTCACAACCCAAATCTCATCACTTGTTTTTTGGCCCATGGTACTTAACACATAATTCAAAATTGTAGCTGACATGATGAAAGTATCAGTGGCTTCATGCTGCAATTCCTATTTATGGATCCTGCCTGAATGCAAGTCCTGGTTAAATAGGACTTAATAAATAAATGTATGTGTTCCTGTTATTAGCTGTATACAACCCCAAGTAATGGTTAATTGGAAACCTTGGGAAGAAATTCAATGTCTTTTTTCCTTTGTTCAAGGCATTTCAGTGACAGCCTATGAGCACTGAAAATAGTAGTCATGTATAGTGAGGCATTATGAGTCAATAATGAGGGCAGCACTAATTTCATAATGTCAAAAGATCATAGGATCTTAAATCATAGTATTTGGACTTAGAACCTTAGAAATCATTAATTCCAACATCTTCTCTTTAAAGATAAGGAAAGTGAAACACAGAGAAAGCAAAAGAGAAAGCATTATGCTGATGATAGCCGATCTAGGATCTTAACCCAGTCCTTTGTCTCCAAATATAGTATCCTTTCAATTCAATACATGGAATCAAATTTAATTTAACATGACATTCAAGGTTTTGAAATAATCACCAAAAATTCCCTCTTTTTTGGCAACATGTCCGATTTGGATCTACATAAGTATACATACAAATTGATGCAGGCAAATTGATACCTCTCATTTAGCATGTTTTGCGTTTCCCCTGCTACTAAAAAAGTCATCACACTTAGATTATTGCAATGATCACCATATTGGTCTCCCAACCTTCATGCAACTCTCTCTTCTTCAATCCATCCAACATATCATTGGCATACTAATGTTTTTAAGTCACTGCTTTGTATTACTTACATTCCACTTAAAAACCTCCATGGGCTAAGGGTTTTACTTCTAAGTTCTACCTCATCAGTGCAGAATCTTAGGAAGTACAGAGATGAAGCCTTAGGATACACTTTAAAGGATTTATAGCCTCATGATAAACTCATACCAGATAACCGAACCCAACAGATAATGGAGAAATATCAAATATAATCATAACATATGGCATACTTAAGAAGAAAAGAATAAGTACACACAGAGGTCTTCTGGAAACCTTTCTAATAATTAGAATCATGGGAGACACACAGTGGCCTCAGGGAAAAATCCTGAGGAATCCTATAATGTGATCACTTACAATATAAGGCAGGTTGCTATCTAAACCTTAAAAGTTTGAGGTGCAGTCAAAACTATTATATAATGTCATAAATAGTAGCCAGTCTCTAACTACAAGAAATGAGACTTACTGTTCCTCCTCTTCAAATCTCCTATTTCATGTTGACCCAATTGGTTCATAATGGCAATAGAGAACACCTCAGTGGGCATGGCTTGATAGATGCTATTCTTAGAAGTAGTGCTAATTCAGATGAAAATTAGCCTCTGGCCCTAGCCAAGGTGCTGAAATTCTGGTACCATGGGATGACACAGGCCTCCTGAACCCTATAGCTCCATCATTTTTTCAAACCACTAAGCCAAAATCTCAGATTATTTGTATCTTGTTTGGGTTTCAAATTTCTATCACCATTCCTAGCTTTCTGGGACTCCCTTATCACCTACATTCCAGCTGAAGAAATACCATCGACTAGAATTTTCTTTTCTTTCCTTATTTTTACCTCTTTTATACTCTACTTCTCTAGTAATAGTATTTTAATTACTTAGCTGACTTCAAGAAAATTTATTATTATATACTTCAGACATCATGCCATCCAAATTCAGTCAAAAGCTATATTTGAAGTCATATAATTCAACATTTTTATTTTTTAAAGCTGTTTCTAGATAGAATGGTCAATGGAGACAGTGGAATAGAAGTATATTAACAAAAAGATTACTTTATATAGTATACTCCTATTCTTGAAAATCAGATATGAAATATTTATCTTAGATATCATTGGATCATAGTTGAAAGAGACTTTAGAGATCATCTAAACTCAACTCCCTCATTTTAAAAATAAATAAATAAAAACTTGACCTAGAGATTTTAATTAACTTGACTGAAGTAACACAGCTAGGCCCTTTGATTCCTTTACACTTCACCAAACTATCTTTCCTAGTTCCCTCCTTCTTATATTTCTAATTTTCAGTTTTATGATGCTAATTGATTTTTGTTTCCATAGTTCTTGAATTAGATATCAAGGTTTCCCATCATGGTCTGCTTTTTCGTTTTTCAACATGGAATTTGTGAGTTTGGGGCTTAAGCTAGGATTCCATTCCTTTGTGTGTTCCAAGTTCATTCATCTCAAGATCTATTCTCATGATTATAAGTTTAGAAAGTCTATCTTTTGTCTAAAACTTCTAGGGAAAAATGAAATTTTTCCTCCTAGCTATCCACCCTCTGGTTTAAAACTGATGTAACCTCACCCTTCCCAGAAGACTGGTATGCTCTAGACCTTTTTGAAGTTGTTTTGCCTCTTACTTTGCCTCCTATCCTGATTGATCTCCTGAAGCATGGTTTTTAGGTATTTTGACTGGTTCAGCTCTTGATCAAAATAAGAATAACACCTAACATGTGACAGACAGACAGACGTTAACAAGATAAAATGGAGCCCATCCACTCTTCCCAACCCCAGGATCATAAATTATTTATCCAATGGGAAGATCTTGAAGACAAATGTTTTTACAATAAAAAATTGCATGGACATCTTGACATTGATATTGATATTTCTCCTCTCCCCTCCCTTGCCTTTATTTACCAATAATCTAAAAAGATCATTTCACTGTATGCCCCCAAATCATTACAGGATAGAAATCCAAACTCTTTAGCCTAACTTATAAAGCCTTCTATCATTTAATCCTTATTTATATGTCAAGTCTCATCTCTCATTGTTCCTCTATATGTGCCCTTCTATTCCAGAAAACCTGGTCTATTTGTTGTCTTTCTGGTGAGATATATATCATTTAATTTTCCTGAAAAGTTATACACACACATACACACACACACACACCCCTCCATACATAGCCCACTTAGTCTAGTGCTTTAAAGGTTCAGTTTAATCATATCTTCTCTGTGAACCCTTCCCTGATTGTACCAACCCTCATTTCTCTTCTCTGTAGCATCCGCCATTTTTACTAATCATATGGCATCTCGGGTTGATGCCTTACTTTGTTTTTATAATTTAAATATTTATTTTCCTACCTAGTTTGTAATTCTTTGTTATTTCAGGGTTATTGCAACACATAACACACAATGGATACTCAATAATATTTGTTATTGGTGCTGCTGGTGATAATGGGAGTGATGGTTATGGGATCATAGGACTGAGAGGGATCTCAGGACAATATACTCCAATTCCACCATTTTACCTATGAGGAAACTGAAGCCTATGAAAGTCAAATCACTTGTTTGTGGTCGTATAGCCAGTGGTTGTGGAAGATACAAGTTGGTTATGAATAAGGGTGTTAATTATGATAATTATGAAGTTATTGATGACAGTGTGGCACAATGAGGCAGAATGTGGCTAAAAATATTCGTTCCGGAATCAGAGAGACTTTTTTTTCATGTGTCACCTCTGAAATTTGTAACTATGTGCTCAATGACAAAGCTAATATTTCTAAGCCTCAGATCCTGCATCTGTAAAATGAGTATAATAATCCTTCAATTCCTGCTTCACAGTGTTATCATGGGACTCAAAAGTGATAATACACATGAAGTATTGCAATCCTTTAAGCTCTATATCCAAAATAATGATGATGCAGATGAAGAGGAAGGGGATGATGATTTGGGAATTATGTCATGATGATGATAAAAAAGAAAATTTTATTCAATCTAATCAAGTAGTAATTTGAAAATTTTTACAAATAGAAGAAGAGGAACATGAGGAAGAATAAGAGGAAAAGGAGAAGGGAAAGGGAAAGGAGAAAAAGAAGAAAATTTAAGAGGAGGAGAAGACAATGATGAAGAAGAAGCCGAAGCAGAAGTAGAAGCAGCAGCAGAAATAGTAATAGTAGCAGCAGCAGCAGCAGCAGCAGCAGCAGCAGCAGCAGCAGCAGAAGAAGAAGAAGAAGAAGAAGAAGTAGAAGAAGAAGAAGAAGAAGAAGAAGAAGAAGAAGAAGAAGAAGAAGAGTAAAGAGAAAGAGGAAAAGGAAAAGGAGGTGGAAGAGGATGAGGAGGAGGAGGAGGAGAGATAAATGATATATGATGTTGTGGAAGTAATTTTCTTTTGCTTGGTCTAAATTCCTTTGTTGCAAAAGGGGAATGGTAATTCCTACCCTCAAAGAAATAATATGAGGAGAAAGTGAAATTATAAGGATGAACCTGCTTTGAAAAAAGTGAAATGTACCACAAAAAAGTAAAGTATCAGTTTGATTCCACTTGCTGTTATGCTACTACTGTAAAGAGGAAGAGGATGAAGTTGTGGATTCAGGAAGGTAAGATTAAGCTTTTGACAGTTAATAGCAGTGTTTGACTCTGGACAACTGAATTAACTTCCCAGAACCTGAGGCAACTCTCTAAGACTTATAGCCAAGATTTCATTAAGACTATCACAAATCCTTAGCATATTAATATTAATATAAGTATTCTTGGAGAGCTAGGAAGGAATAGGTCCTTGACAGCCAAATAAGATGAAAAACTGGGATTACTATTTGGATATTTTGAGGAAGAGAAATGGAAGGGAATAAACATTTTTATAACATCTACTATGTGCCAGAAAATGTGCTAAGTTCTTTACAAATGTTATATCATTTTATCAAGAAACCCACTTTACCCAATAATATCCTTGTATTTCATTAAAAGTATTTTAATTAACGTACTTGAATTGTCTGCATAAGTAATAATTTTTCGCATAATACTATGGAAGAACCACTTCATTTTTCATTCTCCAAGAACTGGGTATCAATATTATCTCTCCTCTGGAACAGGTTGTATCCATTTGAAGAGGACATTTCTGAGTTATTTGCTACACTTGTCAAAAATACTTTAATTAAAGCAGCCATGTTTTTGCTGAGAAGTAAATAGAAATAAGGGTTCTCTTGACATAATTTTCTATGATTTGGGCTCTAGAATTCAACCAAATCTGCACCAATGTAGGTCTAACTCATTCTAACCTGGTTTAATTTAAAAGACAGGGGGATGAAAATAAGAAAAAAAAACATTATACTAACCCATACTTGCATATTAATTTTCTGTATTTCTGGGTAAATAGCAATATCAAGAACAAATAAATGAATGAAATAATGAATGAATGTAGGTGCTTGCTATGTCCCAGCCGCTGTGAAAAAATATGAAAAATAAAAAATGCAAAAATATGATTGCAGAAGATACGTATTGGCTGACCATTACACTAGAACAGCTTAATTCCCTGCCTTCTACCACATACTTCAGAATATCACAGAAAGATGAATCTTAAATTTTCTTATTTGTAAGATGCTGCAAGAATTAGTATTTATTCATTGATGTCTTGAGAATTGTTAAAATTGTGCTAAATCATGAAGCCATCCTTTGAGATTTGGCAAAATTACCCAAAGAGGTAATTTAATGGAATGCTTTCTTCTTAGCCTTCCTTTTCCATTGTAAGGGTTTTTTCCTCTTTTTGGTTAACCTGCAAAAATAAGTCAGCTGTTTCCATTTATAAATATTTTATTGAAATACATTATGAGGGCCCTTTTTAACCAAGCAAATGGAGCACTTGCCTTTTCTTTGCAAAAGCTGAGATATTTATTGGATAGTTTAAAAAAAGAGAGAGAAGGATTAATAGAGTTGAGTGATAACAAATTTAAGGAATAACTGAATGGAGACTTGGAGATTAAAATATTTCTCCTGGATGGTTGTAGAGTGCAATAATTACAGAGGGGAATGGGGCTATGGTCATAAAAAAGCCTGAAAAGTTTTTCAGAAACTACATTTGGGCTTTATATGGGACTCCAGGGATCAGCTTGGCCCAGCAGGGAGGATTCTGAACAGCCAGATTTCTCTTTCACATTGTGGTTAATTAGAAAAACAAGTTCTGGACACCTCCCCTGCTGCCCTGGTACAATTCACTAAATACTCTTAAGATAGAACAGCCTTCTATTTTCTCTTCCCAATGGTGGAAGTGGTCACTGTCCTTGGTCCTCATGTCACTGAGGCTGTCTTTGCTGTTAGCCTTCCCCAGACTTTGGCCTTTCCATTTAAATGACTACTTTTTTCTGACCTCTACCCTCTATCAAAGCTTCTAATTTTGCAAAACAAAACAGAGCCATAATTAATAATTTTGCTCCTTAAAAAATTGTGAGAGAATGAGACAAAGGAAATATGCAGGTACAATCTGATGGGAGTTTGAAAAGGAAAGAAAAAGTTTGGAAAAACCAATGCAGTGAGTAGAACAGGGAATTAATTAGGAAAGTATAAAAGGACTGCTCTGCTTCATTGACGATCAAGTTGATATTACATAATAAATTTGTGGTAGATCCAGTTATGATTCATGGTACAAGCTGTCAAAAGATTACAAAGATGGAAACTCAGGGCCAGCAGTCTTTGGACCACTGTGGTGGAGTAAGTCAAACCCCTATAGCTAGTGCTCCCCTAAGGAAAAAATAAAAAACCCAATTCTTTCTGTTGATGATCTATGTCAAAACACCCTAGGTTTATGTTGCCCTAGTTTTGCCTCTGTCCATATAAGTAGATGAATGTCAGGAATGACAAAAGAGTTCATGAAGCAGGATCAAATTTAGATCTTAACATCTAAATGATGCTTTGAGGAAAAATTTCAAATGGCATGATATTAAGGTTTAAATGGATAGAGAAAAAGTTTAATACCATTTCAAGCGAATTTCATCTCTTCATTTTTTTTCCTTTAGGTGAGTGCTGATGAACATGCATAATTATAGACATTAAGGTATGCTTGTATTCTGTTAGTTAGAAGAGCAGAGTAAAAAAGAAAGAAAGAAAGAAAGAAAGAAAGAAAGAAAGAAAGAAAGAAAGAAAGAAAGAAAGAAAGAAAGAAAGAAAGAAAGAAA
>JAJPUD010008653.1:435-38076 GCA_023553655.1 Myrmecobius fasciatus | reverse complement strand
AAAGAAAGAAAGAAAGAAAGAAAGAAAGAAAGAAAGAAAGAAAGAAACAGCCAACCAATTGTACTGTAATTTGCTAATTATTTGCTTTTGTTTGAGGTTATAACTTAACAGTCTACCTACACAAGGTATGCATTTCTCATTGAATGGTGACATTTAACTTAAAATGGGTTTTCCTCATTCATCCTGCCTTCCCACTTCTGAGGCAATGAAATGGAGAGAGAAAGGTTGGGGTCAAATAATATGTTATCCATATTCCATTCAGAAAAGAAAGTAGAAAGTTAACATTATTCTTTCCTACAGAGGACTATATGTCATACTGAAATGAATAATATTCGCCTTCGTGGCAGACAAAGCAAAAGGGTTTATGGTGAACCATAAAGGATTTATAAAAACTATAGATTGGGGCAGCTAGTGTGTGTGTGTGTGTGTGTGTGTGTGTGTGTGTGTGTGTAAACATAAATAGATAAACATGCTGATTCTGAAAAATCCTGAAAACTGCTTTATAGGAAGGAAGGAAACAAGTATTTATTAAGCAATGTGCCGAGCAATATTCTAAGTACTTTACAAATATTATCTCATTTGTTCCCATTTTACATTGAAGAAACGGAGGCAAATAGAGGTTAATGTTCTCAGGTTCATACATTTAGTAAAAATCTGAGCCTAGATTTTAACTCAAGTCTTCTTGACTTCAGCCAAGTGATCTGCTATGATCTGCATATAAACTGCATGTATATAAACTGTACCACTGAACTATCTCACAATGGAATGAATTCACTCCAGAGGAAAGCAATATGTCCTTCTTCTTTATAAGGTTTTTTTTTTTTCAAAACAGGACAAATTCTCATAGTAAACCACCTAAGTGACTGGTTTTTGAAAACATTTTGAGTTCCTCAATTCAAAAATTGAATGAAGGGTTTGCAGTCTAAAATTTTAATTAAAGGCATCTGTGCCCAATAATGGGATGGCATAGCACACTATTGGACCTGAACTCAAGAAGCCTGAGTTCAAATGCCACTTTACTGATGATGAGCTATGGAACTCTGGGGAGATCCCTTTCTTTGTCTAAGCCTCAGTTTTCTCATCTGCAAAATGAGGATAATTAATAGCATCTACTTCATAATGATATTATGAGGGCCAGATCAAATGAAATCAAAAAAATCAAAATGCTTTTCAAACCACTAATGCTAGCTATTACCCCTCAGTGCAGTTTTATCCCCTAACTCTGTTCCTCATCTCAGAAGAACCTGATAAACAGCTTTTAGAAGCTTATGTGGGATGCTGCTTACATGTATAAGATCATAGCAGGATCTTATTTGTTTTAGTGGAGCATTTCCATGGATTGGTTAATGCCTGAAAGTTTCATCTTGCCACCCATTCAATGAAGAAACTCTGGAAGCTCCTAAATCTCCAGGGGACAGGGACAAAGCCAATCAGCTTTTTGTGTTTGGGTATTTGCTTGAACTGTCTGTTAGTTAGCACAACCCAACCTCCAGAAATATATTTCTTTTTAAATTTTTTCTCAATTACATGCTTAACAATCATTTTTTGAAAATTTTGAGTTTCATATTCTCTCATTCCCTCTCATTGAGAAGGCAAGGAATTTGAATAAAGATTATACATATATGTCACGCAAAACACTTCCACATTATCCACATTGTAAAACACAGTCAACTCCTACCCCTCCTCCCAAAGTAAAAATAAATGGTTTGATCTGCATCTAGACTCCATCTGTTCTTTCTCCAGAGGTGATTGGAATTTTTTTGTAAATCCTTCAGAATAGTCTTGTATCATTGTATTGCTGAGAATAACTAAATCATTCACAGCTGATCATTGTACAATATTAGTATTACTGGGGGCGATATACTCCTGGTTATCCCCTCTTCAGTTTATGTCAGTTCATTTAAATTTCCCAATTTTTTCCTTTTTAAACATTTTATTTTTTCCAATTACATATAAAAACAATTTTAACATTTTTTTAAACTTTGAGCTCCAAATTCTTTCCTTCCCTTTGCTCTCCCCTCAATGAGAAGACAAGCAATTTGATAAAAAATGTATGTGTGCAATCATGTAAAATACAAATCCATCTTAGTCATGTTATGAAACAAAACCCAGACCCTCTCCAAATCCCCCCCCATTAGAAAATAAAGCATAAAATGTGCATTCAGACTTGAGCAGTTCTCTGGAAGTGAATGACATTTTTCATCCTAAATCCTTCAGAGTTGTTTTGAATCTTTGGATTACTGGAAATAGCTAAGACATTCAGATTTAGTCATTGCATAATATTTCTGCCACTATCTATAGTTATTTCTATAAATATTTTTGCACATGTAGCTCCTTTTCCTCTTAGAAAAAAGTCTCTTTGGAGTACAGACTTAGTAGTGATATTTCTGGGTGAAACGGTATACAGTTTTTTTTTTCTTTTCTTTTTTTTTTTTTTCTTTTTGCTGAGGCAATTGGGGTTAAGTGACTTGCCCAGGGTCACACAGCTGTTATGTGTCTGAGACCAGATTTGAACTCAGGTCCTCCTGACTTCAGGGCTGGTGCTCTATCCACTGTGCCACCTAGCTGCCCCTGAAACGGTATACAGTTTTAAAGCCCTTTAGGTAAAGTTCCAAATTGCTCTCCAGAATGGTTAAATCAATTCACAACTCCAAATTTTCTCTTTGCATATATTGTGAGATGTTGGTCTACACCTAGTGTCTGCCAAACTGCTTTCCAGTTTTTTTCCAGTAGTTTTTGTCATATGGTGAGTTCTTATCCCCAAAACTCATATCTTTGCATTTATTAAACTCTAGATAACTGTGGTTATTACCTATGGTGTATTCTATTCTATAGGTCTATTCCATGCAGCCACCATTCTGTCCCTTGGCCAGCACCAGATTGTTTTGATAATTAACTGCTTTGTAATACAGTATGAGATCTATTATGGCTAGATCACATGTATTTTTCCCCCCATAAATTGCTTTGACATTCTTGATCTTTTGTTCTTCCAGATGAATTTTGTTATAATTTTCCTACCTTTATAAAATAATCTTTGGTAGTTTGGTAGTGGCATTAAATTAACAAAATAATTTAGGTAGAATTATTATTATATGGGTTTGCTTATGAGAAATTAATATTTTTATCTATTCTCTGTGGTATAGCACCATACGATGCTAAAAGTCTATCATCCAGTTTTGCAGATTTGACTTTATTTGTTTGACTAGTGTTCTATACTTATGTTCATATAGTTCCTGGGCTTTCTCAGAAGGAAAACATGTAATTATTTTATGTTTAGTCATTTTAAATGGAATTTTTCTTTCTGTCTCTTGCTACTAGACTTTGTGGGTAATATGTGGAAATGCTGATGTCTCAGGTAGATTTATTTTATATCCTTCAACTCTGCTAAAGTTGCTAATTATTTCAATTAGCTATTTTGTTGATTTTCTAGGATTCTTCAAGTATGATTTTGTTTCCTCGTTGTTTATCCTAATTTTTTCAACTTCTTTTTCTTTTCCTAATGCTATAGTTAGCATGTCTAGTACAATATTGAGTATAGGTGCTTGTGCTTCAACCTAGGAAACCTTTGCTTCTTACTAGGAAAAGTTCTAGCTTATCCCCATTACAGATAATGCTTGCTGATTATTTTAGATAAACACTATGTGCCATTTTAAGGAAAGTTCTTTTTATTTCTATGCTTCCTTATAATTTTATCAAAAACATTTCCTGAATTTATGAAGATAATTATATGATTTTTTTTGGTTTTATCATGGATATGGTCAATTTTGCTAATTTTTAAATATATTTAATCAGATCTGCATTCCAGGTATAAATTCCCTCACTCAGCACATGAGTTTTGTGACATTTTGCTGTAATTTCCTTGCTTATATTTTATATTAAATACTTGCATGAATATTCATCAGGGAAATTGTTCTATTATTTTCTTTCTGTTTTTGCTCTTCCTGCATTAGGTATCATGACATTTGTATCATAAAAGCAATTTGGTAGGACTCTTGCCTATTTTTTAAACTATTTTATATAATATTGGAATTAATTATGCTTTAAATATTTTGTAGAATTCATTTGGGGATTTTTTCTTTGAGAACTCATTTATAATTTCTTCAATTTCTTTTTCTAAGATAAAGTTATTTAACTATCCTATTTCCCTTCAGTTAATCTATGATTTATATTTTTGTAAATATTCATCCATTTTCCTTAGACTGTTCAATTTCTTGACATGTAATTAGGCCAAAAAAAAAAAAAAAACCCCTCCTAATAATTGCCTTAATTTCCTCTTCATTTGATAGTGAATTTACTCTTTTCATTACTGATAATGGTAATTTGGTTTTCTTCTTTCTTTTTTCCCCTCAGGCAATTGGGGTTAAGTGACTTGCCCAGGGTCACATAGCTAGAAAGTATTAAATATCTGAAGCCAAATTTTGATTTATCAATGTTTTTCTTACTTTCAATTTTTTCATCTCTCTTCTGATTTTCAGGATTTCCAATTTGGGGTTAAATGGGGTTTTTAATTTGTTATTTTTCTAGTTTTTTCATTATTCTGCTCTTTCTCTATTTTATTTATGTAAGCATTTAGAGATATAAATTTTCCCTTAAGTACTGCTTTAGCTGCATCCCATAAATTTTGGTATGTTGTCATATTGTTGTATTCTCTTTAATGAAATTATTGATTGTTTCTATGATTATTCTTTAACATACTCATTCTTTATGATTAGATCATTTCATTCTATTTTTTTCAGTCTTTTGACTTTTTTATTATTTTTTTATTAATACTTTTTATTTGCAAAACATATGTATGGGTAATTCCTAAACATTAACGCTTATAAAGCTTTCTGTTACAAATTTTTCCCCCCTACTCCCCACCCCTCCCCTAGATGGCAGGATATCCACTACATGATAATTATGTTAGAATACTTAAGAAATCGAATATATGTATAGTTATTGCATCATTTTTTGTGCAGGACATTCTTTTGACTTTGTTTTATTTTACAGATCTACTCTGTTCCAAGTTCAACTGCTACCCAAATGTGACATTTTTTTTCCCCTGCTGAGCTTCTAAGTTGTCTTGGGTTGGAAAATTCCTTCACCTGTTGTTTCTATCACTCCAAAATTTATTTTGAAGTATTATTTTAAAGTTGTTTGAAAGGGAATTTGGAAGAGTTCAAGTGAGTTCCTACTTCTAGTCTATCACCTTATATCTGGAATCTCCAGAAATATGTTTCTATGATTTACTGAGAGAATGTCTCTTATATGTTGAATCTAGATTGTCCCTTAAAATAAATAATAACCAGAAATTCTATCAAAGTTCACCAAAGAAACTTTCAGGAAGAAAATGTCTCCAGGAGAAAAAGTCATTCTAACAACCACTAATAGAATGATGGATCCCTCATTTTCGTTATGTATTCCTTCCTTTAAACTGGGACACTTTAGAAAGGTTTCATTAGCCATAACTTTGGATAGACATGTATGAGAAAGACATACACAGGACCAAGTGGTTATGGTGTACTTCAAATGTGGTTCAATTTTCTCAAAATGCAAGCCTGATGTTAAAACAGTAAAGCATTTTACTGACTTTTTAAAAGATTATATTGGAAATAGATTCTGGCTTCCACTTTCACAATAATGAAAATGGCAAAAGAAATAGATATTTAGTACTGTTTCATTTGCAACATGACTGAAAGAAATTCTGATGTACTGTTCCCCCCTACACACACACACACACACACACACACACACACACACACATCAGACCCACTAACAGGAACCAGGAAATTCCAAAAAAAAATTTGATGAAATGACTCCATCAACATATGTAATAAACTCTTGGAGTAAACTTCCAGAAATTTGCTGTCATTTTTAACAAAACACCATGGAAGGAACAACATGATATCTTGAATCACTGGATGCCTCCTTGCCAAATTATGAAGAATACAAAATTACCAAGCTTCCACCCAAATCCTTTCAACAAGAGTTATTTGTATAGCAATGATTATTTAAGACTTACCCTATCAGCAATGCACTGTTCTCCAAATACTGAGGTCTTAAGGAAATATGTTGTAGTAGAAAGTGCACTTGCATGGAAAGCAAAGAATCCTGAGGTATAAGTCTTGACATTCAACTAACTTCCCAAATGACTTCTCTAAGCTTTAGTTTCCTCATCACTGAAATGAGAGAATTAGGCTAGTTAATCTCTCACATTTCCTTCAAGGTGACTTAATAATGAAGACTCAAAATCCCAAGGTTAATGCTTGCCTCAGTTTAAGACTAGCTGTTCTTCAATCCAGTTTTCAAGTCTCAGTTTGGTTGGTGCTATGCAAATCTGATTCAGAATTCTTCACTTCTAAGAAAATTTTGCTTATTAATTCCTTCTCACCCTTTATTCACCCTTTATTCATTATGTCTGGCTTGATATTATTCAAAATAACTTAATTTCTGCTCCAATAAACCATTTTTTCACTGTATTTATCTCTCATCTATGTAGTTATTTGCTCCAGTGATCCAAGTCAAAACCCCTTCCTCCCTGCCCATTCTTTATATCGCTCATTCATGTCATCCCATAAATTTGCCACAGGGGATCCTTCCAGCATGCTGATTTTCTCTCTCATATCCTCTTGAAACTATCAATGAAACATGCCCAATGTCCCTCAGGCTCATTCTTTCTATAATTCTCTTGTGATAAACTTTATACCACTTCTCCAGGATAATTTGTCATTTGTAATATGTTGCAGTCCATAAATGCATTGTGGTCCAGTGCATGCCCAACATATGCCTTTTTATTTTTTTCTGGGTGATCTTCAAATTCATTCTTTCAGAGATCAAAGTATTCAGTGGTTTAGGCATTCAACATTCTGGAACAATATGGATGGTGGAAATATGGGCCAGAAAAGCAACTTGGTATAGTGGTTGGAGAGCTAGCCTCTGAGTAAGGAAGAAAGGTTTAAAGTCTACTTCTGATATATTTCTGCTGTAGGACCTAGATATACCATAAAGCCTCTGTGCCTCAGTCAACTAAGACTAACTTGCTGAGACGTCCACACTGTCCAGGAACTCCCTTCCTCCATATCAAGTTGAAATCACATATCAAGTTGAAGATAAACAAACAAAAAATACAAGGAATTTTGTTTCAGGGAGGAGTTTAAATTCATCACAAGGAAACATTTTCCCAAAGTCAATCCATAGGATCATAGTATTAGAAGTTAAAGGATCTTAGAAGTTTATAGATTTTGGATTACAGATGAGATATGGTAAATTATAGCTATGAGTCTGATAAAAAGTTCTTATGGTGCTTAAAGTATAAAGGAGAAGACAATGTCTTTTTTAAAATGTTATTTCTATTGATAAAATAAAAGTTGTGTAAAGTAAATGCCTGCTTAAATAAGTTTTGTGTGTTTCCCTCTCCTCAGAAGTCTTCAAACCAAGACTGAAAAATGACTTGTCACATATGTTATAATGAGGATTCCTTTAGGGAATGAGTTGAACTCTATGACTTTAGCAGGTTGTATGAACCTGCATTAATAGGGACAGAATATTTATATGGAACGATGTAGAGGAAGAGAAATGAAGCTAGCAGTAGTGAAATCATAGAAAATGGAATCTTAAAGCAGGGATTAGACATTGGACATAATCTAGTCGAAACTTCATTTTATAGTTGAAGACAAACTGAATAATTGGTCTAACTCTCTAATAACCAGAGAAAGGTCCCTACTAGAATGGCAAAGATACATAAAATGATAAAAAGAAAAGTCAAGACTAAGACTCCAGAGGGAAAAAAAGTGCATTAATGTGATGTTGGCATAAATGTGATTTAGTCTGTGATTCCACTAATAGAACAATATGCTCTGATGATGTTATTGTAATGGGGAAAGGGAGTCTTATTATTCTGGGAAGTTTCTAATTGCATTGTTCATGGTGTCAATTCCATTTTAAAGAGAAAGGTTAAATAGCATGCCTGTGGTCACAAAGCCAGCAAGTTTCAGAGGTAAGAGTGAAAGCCCAGTCTTCCCAAGTCCACATCCAGTACCAACATCACTGACCTGACTCTCACCATTATCTTAGGCTCCCTGCTTTATAGGTTCTTACCCTCATGATATCCACGCCAAACCATAGACCTAAAATGAACTGCTATTCTAGCTCTCTACAATTTTTAAGCCCTTCCAGAAGCAATAGCCTAAAATGTTCCATTGGCAAGCTGTGGGAGAAGATTGGAAAGTCACACGTTATCTCTAAGCACTAGCTTTCCCTCAAATGACTTGAAACAAGAGCCAAAGTGAAGGTCCTATTGCAAAGATTACCTTGGAACCTAATCTTCACTTCTGCTTATATGAATTCTGGAATGATGTTATTCTTTTTTCTCCATTTGCCCACCTGAAATATGCCAGATTATTTACCAGCCAGGTAACAGAAAGCAAGATTCTTCTGTTCCTAAATTCAGTGAGGACTTTGAGAAACTAATGTTTCAGAGAGTGTACCTAGCTTCACAGAAGTATTTAATGCATCCTTATCTGACAAATAAAGGAGTTGCAATGATCTCCTCTAACTTCCCTTCCTACTTTCTGTATCTATGACCTGATTCTAAACTCTGGGAGAAGGTGCTACCCTACATGAATCTGATAGCTCAATAGACAGAAATTTCATCTTTTTGTCTTTGAAACTTACAATGTAGAATGAATTACGTAGCAAATTTATGAAAGGAATGTATAGCTGGAGATATGCAATCATTCACCTCCTTTTAAAAACTTATAAAAGGAAGCAACTCAAAGAGTAGAAAGAGCATTGAATCTGAAATCAAAGATCTGGGATTCAGATTTGTCATTTATGACCTGAGTGACTTGAGTTGTTTATTCATCACTAAAACTTAGTTTACTCAGCTGTAAAAGGAGTGAGATGGACTACACCAGGCATGTGCTGGGATTAGCTTAAACTAGCTTTAGAGAGCCAATCATTAAATTATCAAGAGGAGCACTTAAGCCTTGAAAATTGGCAAATGCCACAAATTCAGATTTATTTATTATTTTATCAAATGTCTGGATTTCAGAAAGTGATTGAGAAAATATTAATCACACAGATTAAATATAAAAATGGTCACACATATTTTCTCCCAAGAGCCAGTTATTAAACATTTACCAGAATAAGTGATAATACTATGTCCTAAGAGATTCAGACTGTATGTTGTTTGACCAACTCACTCCTGTTTTTTTTTTATACTTTATTATCATCTTTTGATTTTGTACCACATTTTCTTACCAATAATACCTTCCCTAGTAATAGGGGGAAAAGAATATTTAAGCAAAAATCTCTAATATGGTCACTATGATTGCTAGTAAAAAAATAACACACTGAAGCTGCTGCTCACCACATTTCCACTAAGTAAAAAGTAATGTGTTTCAATTTCAGTCATTTGCAATTAATATTGATCATTACATTTGATCTGTTTTTCATCTAAAATTTATAGTATGACATATTAACTAGATGGTTATTACAGTTTCTGACATACTATAAAACCCATTTTGGGTTTGAGTGATAATGCCCTTTGTGCATTGTGTCTACATGTAGTCTGGGAAATGTCACACTTTAGAATAATACATTTGAGCCATCAAAACAATGTACCATGCCAAAACTACTGAGGCCCCTTTCTACCACTGGTTAGTTCTCTTGAGAATATCTATTCTGAAGAAGTTATCCTTATGTCAGTTATCCTTAATTTTTCTCCTGCCTCTGCTTTTGATTCTTTAGACTTTGCCACCATAACCCTACATGGATACTTCCTCTTTGTCCTTGATTTTCAGTTCTCTTTGTATGTCCTCCCTCATTAGAATGTAAGGTCCTCGATGGCAGGGTTAATTTTTTTTTGTTTGTATTTGTGTCCCCTACACAATGCTGGGAACATATTAAGCACTTAATAAATGCTTGTTGACTAGATTTGACATATGATATATTAACTATTGTATAAGAAATGGTGACATAACTAATGCAGTAGCCTGAGGTGTAATATGGCTGTCTGTGGATTCTTTTCTCCTTTTTTTAAAAAAAAAATTTGGGGTTTAATTGATATAGAGAACTCCCAGTGAAAAACTCTCTTACTGTTGCAGATTGGCTCCTACTCTACAATTTATAGTCTGAGTTATTTGTTAGGGAATAGTGTAAGGTTAAGTGAATTGTACAGGTTCACACAATAAATGGGTATCAGGAAGAGAGAGTGAGACTGACTTTGTGCATCTCTGATTTGCTTAAATCCAATTTACATTCAAGTCATCATCCATAATGTCATTGAGTATTCTTTGAAAATGAAGGACAAACAAGAACAAAGGTTTCTGATCATATGAAAAAATTGGAAAGGATAGGCAGAGAGCCCAGTAATAGGAGAATGGATTTAACCTTATTATTAAGGATGAATCAAGATCTAGGAGGAGGCACTTCAAAATATTTCCCAAACTCTAATAAATCATTTTGCTGCAGAGAAGCTAAGAAAAAGACTTCTTCTCAAAATGAATAAAATAAGTGAAGGGGGAAGAGGAAAGCAGTATTAACCAAATTGATAATAATTAAACAGTAGAGAATAGGACAAAAGAAAGATTTCAAAGAGGAAACCAGATAAAAATAAGGATCAAAGAAGAGGGAAAAGGCAAGAGAAGAAAGCAGAATAATTAGAAATCATACTTTGGACAAGTAACATGAACTACTAATGGATCAAATAAAAGGAAAGCATATTCCAAGATGAGGAGGGGATAGGAAGGAGACAGAAACTCCAGTCCACTAGTGTGAGTCCATTGCTGAGGTTATTGTTATGGTGAGGGGCAAGGGAGGTGAAGGCACTTAACAACGTGGAAAGGAAGGTATGCCCTAAGCTCTCCAACTCATAGTTTCCAATTCTGCAAAATATTCTTGCTAAAAAAGGCAGAGTCTGTAGTTTATTGATTGATTGATTTAGTCTGTAGAATGATTGACAAGTGCTATCAGCTTCCTGAAATTCGGGTCCCTTCAAAATGTTCTTCCCTAGAATTGCAAAACTGATTACACAACTCTAGTTAATCAGAAGACAGAGAAGATGATAATGAGAAAAATGAAAAAGGATTTTAAGTGTGTCTGCGTGGTGTTTGGATCTGTCACTAGCCCCTTTTCTGTCTCTCAGAAAACTTATCTGCAAAATGGTTCATCCTAATGTCATTGGGGGTATGATGCACTTGGGAACAATGAAGGGCATGTATGACACAGGAATAAAAATCACACTTCCTTTCCTTCTGTGTGTCTTATCATAAATTTCATGTTTAATTATACCAAGGTTCACCATATTGAGGGACTGCAATGAAATGTCTTTATATAATTTCATGGGGATATGAATTTAACATAAACTCTATTTGGGTGAGTTGGAAACAGTTTCCCAGCTACTTTGTTGAGTTCTTCCAATAAAGATCGAAGTTATTGCTTGGAACACAATGTGAGACTGGAATGAAATCAAATGATGTGATTGGCTGATGATCAGTCAGCCTTGTTCAGAATATTTCAAATCACTGCTTACATATTACTTTATAAGCTTCTGTAGTTTTAGCTTTAATAGATCTTTAATATTTTAAACACTTTTAAACTCTTCATGCTTTGGGATTTTACATAGTGACTGGTTTTAAATCAATCCAAATTTTCCTCTTTTTTGTATCTACAGTGAGAAACTCCAGGACTTGATTCCAATTTGACAAATAACCACAGAGTTCCAACATCTACATGTATCTTTGTGGGGCGCTGGTCACATAATAGTTATATGCCATTGAAAAGGTCCTATCCCAGTCCTTTCTGGAAATCCTTTTTGCCCAGGAAGCTATTTAAAGGCACCTTACCAACCTATATCATAAGTCCAGCAGAGGCTTCCATTCTTGCTTCATTCAAAGATGAAAAAATAGAAACCTTGGGATGGAGAGGGAACTTGATCAAGGCCACACAAGCCATCCCTGAAAATGGAATTTGGGGCTCCTGACTTCTCTGCCTATACACAAACCATCCTGACAATTTGCAGATGCTTGGGATCCATATGGCTAATTAAATCCCCAGATGTGGAGTATTTCAGCTCAAAGTCTTTCTTTTAAAATGAATGTGCTGTTTATTAAGCTGTTTGCTAAATCTTAGCCCCAGGAGGAGCAACCCCCCTACCTTCCCTCCACACACACACACACACACACACACACACACACATACACACACACACACACACACACACACACACACACACCAAAAAAAGGAAGAAGAAAAGGGGGGGAATAGATGTGGCTCAAGATGATTGAATTATTGTTACTTACTAGAAATAGGCCAAACCAGAAGTCATTTTCTCTGGTTTTGTCAAAACTTAGTTAATGATGTTTTGGTTTGGGTTTCTTCAAACCAGGGGTGGTTTTAGTTTGGGATTTACGGGATATAAGGTTATGTAGGGCTGGTGCATGCATGTGCCTGTGTGTGTTTTCCCCTTCGAGCTTTTTGACTTTCCTCAGCTCATTTGTAACTCCCAGAATGAAATAATCTTATTTTCCCATTTAGATAATTTTCCCCCTGCTGCCAGGGCATCCAGGGAAATCCGATGAAGGCGCAGCTGTAGAGTGCCAGCATTGTAGAAGCACAAAGAAGGGTGGTGGGAAGAGGTAGCCCCCCATGGCTGCAGAAGCAGAGGAAAGCATCACGGGGGGAGCACAGGCTCAGCAGGCACCTGGCCACAGTGCAGTCTATTCATCTGAACCAAAGGAGGCCCTTTGCAGGGTCCAAGGCTCTCCATTTGTTCAAAATCCTCCGAATCAGTTCAACAGCAACAGCGTTCCAGAGCTCTTTCTGAAAAGGGAAGGCGGGTGAATAGGCTGTTTGCAGACAGAGCTTCACTGTCTTGGGCTGTCATTCTCCTCAAGGGAGCCCAGCTTTGAGGCTCCTCAGGAAACACTAATCAGAAAAAATAAAGCAACTTGGTGGTGAACCGGTTTGGAGGAGACTCAGATAAATATAGTATAGGCTTGGCTTCAGGGAGCTTCAGAATCAATTAACTTAATATCAAGACCAAAAAAAATGGGTGAGATGCAGGTGCAAACTCAAGAGGCAGCAAATATGGTAGAGAACTGGCCTTGTGCAGGAAGCCTAGTGCCATCCTGCTTCTGAGGAATGTAGCCTCCCAGAGACACTCTCCCTCCTCCTCCTCCTCCTCCTCCTCCTCCTTTCTCCTCCTCCTCTTCTCCTTCCTCCCCCTCTCACTTTCTCTGTGACTGTCTGCCTCTCTCTTTCTCTCTCTCTCTCTCTCTCTCTCTCTCTCTCTCTCTCTCTCTCTCTCTGTCTCTCTGTCTCTCTGTCTCTGTTTCTCTCCCTTTCTCTTTCTGTCTCTGTCTATCTCTCTGTGTCTCTCTCTCTCTTTCCCTCCCCCTCTCTCTCTCTCCACCCCGCCTCTCTCCCTTCTCCCCCCCTCTCACTTTCTCTGTGTCTGTCTGTCTGCCTCTCTTTCTCCAGTTAGGACAATGTTTTTACATTACTCTCCTTCTCTAGAATGGAGTGTGACCTGGAAGGTATTGAGTGACTCATAGTACCCTAGCTACACTCATAGCTTTTGACTCCTGAGTCCATGGTCTTTCCACCATATCAGAAGACAGGCTAGGAAAGATGAACAGCTTTCCATTTTCTCCTGTAAGGCCTTCAACTGTGCTTTATTCATTTGTTAGAAGTATCAATTCCCAGAACAACTGAGAATGATATTTGACATGAAGTACACTTCATGTCAAAAGACTTAGGGGGTTTAGCTGACTGGAAACGTCATGAGTCAACACTGTGGCATGGCTGAAAAAAATAAGGCTAATGAAATCTTAGGAGATCATAATGAAAGTATAATGTCCAACTGTAAGGTCATGAGTCATGAAACACTTAAGTCTCTCTAATATTAAGAAAGGCAATCATTCAATGGACAACAGAAAGGCACATGGTATGTACTTGTAGGCTACAAAGCATTAATAATGAGGGATTTTTAAAACAAGAACCAGAGTTCAGGATGTCATCCAAGAAAGTTTCCATCAAGAATGAGGCAAGAGGAAATGATGAACCATCAGATAACTCCCTGGATCCCTTGTGGTGAATTTATGCATAGACGTGAATCATTGTGAATTATTTTATCAAATTCTTTTTATTTAATTATTGGAAGGAATATGCCTTTGAGGGACCACTTTCTGCCCTGATAAATAGATATGTTTCCACATAGAGATGAGGGAAGCCTGTATCTGTAGAAGTTAAGTGTTACTGGGTCCTTGTGCCTGTACTTGCTATGACAGGCCAAAATTAAACTCTCTTTGTTAATTGTTCAATAACCTACAAGTATTTCATTTCATCCCAGTATCAAACTTGAATTAAATGGATGCCAGTATCAGATCCACCCCTAATATTCTTCATCTTATAGATGAGAAAAGAGAACCCCAGAAAACTTAAGTAATTTCTCTGAAGTCACCCAAAGATCAAGAATAGTTAGCATTCAAATCAAGGTCCTGTGATTCCAAATCTACACTGAAAGGTAAGTTTATGTGGAGAAGTTTCTCCCTTCCCAATATACACCCTCAAAAACCTACTAACAAACTTTGAATTCTTTTTTTTAATTATGATTGTCTTCACACTTCCTAACTCTGTGATCTGGAAAGGATTTTGGATATTTTTAATCCAGCCCCTCCATTTTAAAGATGAAGAAACTGAAGAAAAAAGATGCTAATTGATTTGGCCAAAATTATATAAGTAATAAGTTGAAGCTCTGGGATCCAAACTCATGGGTCATATCTTAAAGTCTCATCAGCTAATATCTTAGTTGTCAGTTTGTTATAAATGGTACAACATCTTAGTAGGGTTTAGTAAGAAATGGGTCTTGAATCAAGAATACTGTGAAGCAGAAAATAAAAACAATGAAGGGGAGTTTTAATAGGTTAGACAAGGGACTGGATAGGATAGATAGGAAGAACTAAATTTTACCCATTTTGTAATGTATCAGACCCCATCAGCTCCTAAGGTAATACACCTTCTGTTAATGCAACATGGAAAAGCCTAGTATGCTTGATTCAGGGAAATTTGTAATGAAATAGCATTTAATGGAAGTACCTTTGTAAGTGGAGAGACTGAAGTATAAGTTGGTTTACTTTTTATAACTGGTTCTGGTCAACTAAACTGGATTATTACCATAGAATCTTGATGGTTGTCCCTGCCTCAGGTCTCTCCTCTAGCCAATCTATCCTCCATTCAGTCATTAAAGTAATTTTCCTGAAGTGTGGATTCATTCATGCCATTCTCCTACTCAATAAAGGAGGGAAGAAAATAAATAAATAATTGAATTTACATGGAATTTTATTATATATTTAAAAAGAATATCAAGTTGTGCAAAAATATATGGTTTTCTAAGCCAATAGGCAGCCTGCAGAGATCCATATAGGAGGTTTAATGATGTCCTTTTCTATTTTAGTTTTTTTTTTAATTCAATTCTTTTTTAAACTTTATTTTACTTTTAATTTATGGAATAAATAAAACAAGCCTCAGGGTTACTCCTGCTTTCCTCAAGGCAAAATTTAGATTCTCCCTTTTAGAGGAATGGAGCAAAGTCCAAAGGTATGTGTCCATCTTTTCTACAAGGCACAGTTAGACAACCCATGTGATCATATATATTTTTCATGGGCAAGATACACCCTTATATTTAGAAAACTGATATAATATCACTCCAAGGGAGTAAAGTACCTGAAGCTCTCCTACATTAATCTTAGAAGGACCATAGTAAACAAAGAAGATGCCAAATAAGAGGGTAGTAAGAATTTAGGTAATTTCCAATCTTACTTTTTGTGACTGCTCATTCACGCAGTTCCTGGGAGTTCTGTCACATATTGTTTTTGGGATGACATATATCAATATTTCACTGATATGTTGAGTTTTCCATTTTACTTCATTTTTTTAAGGATAACAGAAATAAATTCATTTCTTACCAGAAGTATTGTATGAGTATTTGTCATAAAGAATAGGTTCTGGGAACTTCTAAATGCCTGGCCTGGATGATTTTCAAAATGACAGGAAATATACCCAAATTGGACAGAACTTGATCAGATTTCACAAGTGGAGGAAAATGTGCTCAAGTCTTAATACCTATGTTGCCACAGCTGTGTTTAGCCAGATTCTGATGAAAATAATACCAATGAAAATGATGGCCTATTTCTATATGCCTTTCTTCCAGTGTGACAGATCCTCTACCCAATAGCTCCCATTAGCCTTTTCTAAATCCTTTTGAATTGTTGTAAACATTAACTCCTATTTTTAGATAAAGAAACTAAGCAAGAGTGAAGTCTGTCTTGATGGCTAATTCTATTAAGTAGTTTGATCCTGATTCTCCTTTCTATGGTATGAATTATAATTTTAGCAGAAAATGGAGAGGTGGAGAAAAGAAATAATATCTTTCTTCTGTATTTTTGCATGAAATATGGCTCTGAACTGTGGTACAGGAAAGGGAAATGTGATGAAAATAAATATCATTGCTGCTCTCCTCCCAGGTATTCTGGGTGTTTGAACACTCACTCAATTGGGTAGATATGAGGAATTACTATCTTCTCAAAACATGTCAGTGAGATTAAAGTGGTAGCAGAGACAAAAGAACAGATAATAGGCATTATTATTCCCAGCATGCTCTTTCAAAGGTCATCTTTAAAATACTAAATCTGATTATCTTTTCTGAATCCTTATCCCATTTGACCTTTCTACAGCATTCAACACCAATTCAACAGCCAACTTCCTCCTTAATATTCTTTTTTCCCTTTTCTTCTTTGGTAGTGCCAGACTGGTCTGTCAAATTGTTCTTTTTAGTTTTCTTCAATGTTTCATACCCTTTCCCCTTCCTTTTAAATACCAATGTCCTTTAAACTATTTTGAGTCTTCCATCTCCAGATAAATAATTCCTGATTTCTCTTGGTTTCTCTCTGCATTTTTCTACTGGTGATTTTATCTGTTTGAATGGGCTCAATTATCCCCTTTTGATGATCCCCTAAAATATTTCCTACTCTAATCTTTTTACTTAATTCCAGTACCAAATCTCTAATTGCCTGCTAGATATCTCTACTTGAATACTACATTGACACCTCAAATTTGATCAGTGGAAAACTGAATTCAACATCAGTGTTTGACATATATAACAGGTGCTCAATAAATTCCTATTGATCATCACTCCCACAAAATATGCAATTAATTTTTTTCCCTTAATTCTGTCAATAACACCACAAGAAGGGAAGATCCTGGGAAGACAATGGAATAGTCCAGGAATTTCCAAGTTCTCTAGATTTCCCTCACAAACAAAACAAAATTGATCCTCAGAGCAAACTTAGACCAATGAAAAATAAATAAGAGTTGGAGCACAACAAGGGTGCTCCTGGGACAACCCTAAAAGACCTTTGTCAAGTGTAAACATTGCCAGGGTAACTGCAAAACCAGGAAGCTGGAAGCCCTGGGGTTAACTGAGTTTGGAAGTAGCCTTAGCCACAACTACAGGAACTTTCACCTTCAGGACAGGGACTTGGGGATCTGAATCTGGGAAGACTGAGAGAACCTTTGCTGATAGGAACACCATGCCCAGCTCATGGGCAAGAAGGAATAGCACAGAGTGCTTGCAGAGAGGAACTTTTGTTTTGACATTCTCGATCAGAGGAGAAAGCTGAAATGAAGTTAGAGACACCAATCCAGGATTAGAAGCACTTAAACTAATAGTTCTCATTTAAAAAAAAATCTACAGGCAAGAAGAGAGAACCCAATCATATAAACTTACTGTGGGGATAAGGAAGATTGGGGTTCATCTGCAGAGGAGGAAAGTGAAATGAAAAAAGCCCTTTCTCCCCAAAGAGCAATGTTAAATGGCTACTTTCCCAGAAAGAATTTATAGAAGAACTCAAAAAGGACTTCAAAAAATTAAATGAGAGACTTTAGTGAAAAACTTTTTAAAAAAAAAATCATAGAAAAACAAAAATATTATGAAAAAATTGATTGGAAAGGAAATAAAGAGTCTTAAAGAAGAAAATAATTCTTTAAAAATTGGAATTGGACAAGGAGAAGCTAATGAAGCTCGAGGAGATCAAGAAATAAAACAATATAAAGAACGAAAAAATAGAATAATGTGAAACACAAAAAACAATAGATTTGGAGAACAGATCAAGAAGAGAAATAAGCATAATTGAACTACTGAAAGTTGTGACCAAAAAAAGACCCTTGACACAATAATACAAGAAATAAACAAAGAAAATTGCCTTGAAGTTGAAGAGGGGAAAGCAGAAATAAAAAAAAAAATCCACCAATCACCACCTCAAAGAGATCTTACATGGAAAGCACATGGGAATGTTATTGCCATATTTCAAAATCCCCAGATCAAAGAGAAAATCTTACAATAAACAAACAATGAAACAATTAAAATATGTTGGAGCTACCATTAGAATTGTACAGGATTTATCAGCAGCTACAATAAAAGACTACAAGTCCTGGAATATTGACAATCAAAAGAACTAGACCTGCAGTCAAAAATAAAAAAGGCTGTAGGAGAGAACTCCTGAGATTTTTTTTGGGGGGAGGGGCTAATTCCAGGAACTCACTTCCTTCTAAAATATTCTAGCAATTTTGGGGGCACCAACCTTTAGAATTGTTTTAAGGAAAATTAAGGATTAAATTTTATAAAAGATTTTTAAAAGTAATTTACATGATTAATAACATTATTCTTGGGTAATAAAGAAAGGCTAATTTAAAAGTAATTTAGAGTGAAGAAAGAAAAAAAATAGGTAAAAAGCTTGCATCTTCTAGCAAACTCTTGTTAACTCTTCCTTGATATTTTTAGTTTTTATCCTATTTTGTGAATAATCTTCAGTTGCACCTATTAGGCAAATTAAGCTGACTATTTCTGATTGGAAACATTCTGACATTGAGTTTCTTCTTAGGACCACAGTACATGACAATCACTTGAGTAGAGAAGGATGAAATTAGTAAGAAAGAACTCAGAGATGCTGAAATAGGGAAAGCATCCACAAAAGTATTGAGGTATCCTTCCTGCAACCCTGATCAATCAGATAATGTGACTTCTACTGCTAGGTATAGGTGGAACAAGGTGAGGTAATATTCAGGAAACCCTTCTGCCTTCCTCAGAGTCAATTGTGGGGATTTCTAACAAGACCATTACAGCCCATATCTCTTTATTAACCCCTCTCATTTCAGATCAGATTTTTAAAAGAATACTGGAGAAATAGAGGGAAACTTGAATTAGGTTCTGCCCACCTGGGTGGAGGGCGGCAGCTGCAGCAAGGTGTCCACATTGGCAGTGGTCCCAGTTGTCCCTTTGGGCAAACTTGGGGGCATCACTCAGGTGCAGTATCCTGCACCTATCCTACTCTAGTAGCTGCCAGTGGTCCCAGACCAGCAGCATCTGGTCCCAGAGCTGCAGCTGGGGAGGAGAAGGGGATGGTCAGACCCCATGCCAGCATCCACCTTGCCCTGCCACCAATGGGGAGATCCTGGCACCAGTCACCCCAGACCCTAGGCTATTGCCAGTGCCTTGCACACACCTAAAGCCCAGTCCTTTGGTGTTTCCAAGGCAGCACAACTCTCAGCAGGTCTTACACAGTAGCTGTCTGGGAGGGCCTGGGTGCCTCTACCAGCACCTGGCAGGGCAGCCAGCTTCTGCCCTGGATAAGCCCACCCTTCTCAGTTCTGGTTATAGAAATTTACCATCTTAGGCAAGTTATCTTATTTCTGTTTGCCCTCATTTCCTGATCTGTAAAGAAAAAATAATAATGGTATTCATGTCCCACAGCTGTGAAGATCAAAATAACAAAATGATTGTGAAGGACTTAACACAGTGACTGACATATGCTGAAGAATTATGTTATTATTATTATTTCTTTATTTGAATGCAATTGTTCCATAAGTGATTGCTCTAATGTGGTTTTAAAATGTCAAGCATAATAAGATTAATGATTTTTATGTGGAATAATTTAGAAATGCGATTGATGTCATCTGAAATTTATTATTTGTGTTATTTCATAATTCTCTTATATTGTGAAATCTGAGAGATTATTATAACTGAAATATTGTTAGACAAAACAACTTTTTAATCTGGATTCTATTAATTGAGCTTTTAAAAATGTGTGATAAAAATGGTATTCAAGGGGCAGCTAAGTGGCGCAGTGGATAGAGCACCAGCCCGGAAGTCAGGAGGACCTGAGTTCAAATCTGGTCTCAGACACTTAACACTTCCTGGGTGTCACCCTGGGAAAGTCACCTAATTCTAATTGCCTCAGCAAAAAAAAAAAAAAAAAAAAAAAAAATGGTGTTCAAAACCTTAAATATTTAGTGAAGTATGTTTTGTTATAAAACAAATAATAATAATGTTTACTATAATAATGAATTTTCATTTGAAAATTCTTGACCATTATGAAAATGTATAGAGTGGCTTAAAGATGTAGTTTCAACATATTAATGTGAGTCAACTATCAGGTATTTGCTGCATGTCTGAAGCTCCAGAATATGGGTTTTAATTTATAAGTAAATGATAAATATAATGTTAATTGTTAAAGAGACATCAGAGATTATATTCAAGCCTTAAATTGTGGTTAATGAAATTTTGCTATTTAAGGTAAAAATTCCCAGGACTGTAATTTACTATGTTTTGAGCTTTGATTACCAAGGTAGTTGTCTGAATTGTCAGGAAGTAGAAAATAGCAAGTGATAAAATCTGGAAATGGTAAAGGTGTATGTGTCTAGAAGAGGTTTTACAGGTGACCTCAAAGACAGGTAGGATCTTTAGAACTCTATTTCCCCATTGTGTCATTTCCTTATTGAAAAGGAAAATTCCCAACCTGATTAATCCTGATCCTTATCTTTACCATAAGACTGACTACATGATTGGCTATCAGATCTAACTCATGCCTGGAATCATGCCCGAAATCAAACAGAACAAAAGAAGGTTTTTTTCTCCCTGTTATGATACATAATGTTACTATAATCATGCCCCTCTTTTTATACTAGATTTCTATAATCAAGAAGTTTTTAAGTACAATACTAAATCTATTAAATGATAGATTGATAGTGGAACATTTCTGAGTTATTATAATAGGATCCAAGTATGAACATCTTATATTTAAATATTATAATTGTAGTCAAATTTCAATATAAGGATTATATCCTTATATCCCCTTCTAAGGGGGAAATTATTAGACAAAGTAATAAAACAAAGATATGATGTTTTCTAATTAAATGGAATAGTAAATTTTTAGAAAGACTACAGGATTAGACTATTTTCTCTGTGAAATATATATGGATAATATATATGATTGGCTTTCAAAAATTATCATGGAAATTCAGGCTTTGAGTTTGTTTTAGTAATAAATTTTCAAAATTAAACTAAGGATTTATCACTGATTAATTGGATTTTGCAAATAAATTATATTTATGATAAAGAAAGTGAAATTATTTCCCCATTTTTTCAAGTGTCTGGTAGTTTTAAAAGGTAGAAGAACAGGCCATAAATAAGCTTCCTAATAAAAACACTAAGACCAGATAGATTTACAGGTGAATTCTATCAAAAACATGGGGATCAACTAATTTCAATATTGAATAAATTATTTGGAATAATAAGCAAAGAAGGAATCTTACCAAACAATATACCTACACCTAAAACCAGGAAGAATAAAACAGAGAAAAAATTATAGACCAATATTATTAATGAATATGGATGCAAAAAAACCTAAATAAATTACTACCTAAAGATTATACAATAATATATTTTATTGAAGTTTTTTTGGACACCCAAATGAGACAGCTGTGCCAAGATTCCAACCAAGGGCTGAGTAGAGTGCTGAAGTTATTTTTGTTTTGTTTTAGTTTTTTCTCCTCTGCCCTTTTGTTATGTACCCAACCACCAAGGCCTTGATACCAGCATGTGCTGGCATTTTCTCCCTCTACATTCTTGCTACCTCTCTCTTTGATGCTTGCAAGCAAGTGATAGCTAGCAACAATATCTGGGATACATTTCCCCAATAGATCCAATCAAGGAGCTCATCCTTTGGGCAGTATCTCGTAGCATCTTGGTTTATATCTGCCTCTTCTTTATTGACCATAAAAGTAGAGGTTCTTTTAGAACCTTCTCCCTTTGGATATACCCTATTTTCCAGAGCTAAGACCAGAAAGCAGGCTGTATCTCGAGCTTGGCGTAACAGCAATCCTTTGCACCAACCCTCTGGATGATCTTAGCCACAGCAAAATCCCAAATTTGTTTCACTCCAGCATGAAGTTGTCTCTGAGCTTGGGCAAGCACCTGCAATACCCATGTTCAGCTCATGAAGCCTTGATAAAAATCAAACTTGTCTCAGAGTTACTGCATTATTGCCAGGATGACAGTTCATTGTGCTGCCATGAGTATAAGTTTTGGGATCTCCCCCACACTACTTTGGGTCTCCCTGACTTGGGGCAGGGCTAGGACACATGTGTCCTTGCTTGCAAGCCATTTTCCTTACTTTGAAATTAAACTTAATTTGTGTCCTGATTCTCCTGCCTTTAACCTTCTTTTTTTTTTTTTTCAGCTTTAGCCACTCACAGATTTAGAGCCCAGTTTCATTCCGATTGATACATTGCATTCTTAACCCTTTTTGTGTCCTGGTTCCTTTTCTAAATCTGGTAAACCCTATGAATCCCCTTTCAGAATAATACTTTTTTTTTTTTTTTTTTTTTTGCTTTTTGCTGAGGCAATTGGAGTTAAGTGACTTGTCCAGGGTCACACAGCTAGGAAGTGTCTGAGACCAAATTTGAACTCAGGTCCTCCTGACTTCAGGGCTGGTGCTCTAACCACTACGCCACCTAGCTGCCCCAGAATAATACTTTTAAATTAATAAAATACATAGAATTACAAAGAAATCAAATTCCTTTAAAATACAACTATTGACATAATTTTTTTTAAAGATCATGGGGGCAAACGAGCAGAACCAGGAGATCATCATACACAGCAACAACAGTATTACATGATGATCAATTCTGATGGACATGGCTCTCTGCATCAAAGAATTGTCTCAAACCAGTTCCAATTGTTCACTGAAGAAAACCATATATACCCAGAGAGAGGGAAATGAAATATGGACCACAACATAACATTTTCATGATCTCTATTGACATTTGCTTGCATTGTGTTGCCTTTCTCTGATTTTCTTTTTTTTTTCTTGTAGATAGGATTTTTCTTGCATAACTTCTCAAGCATTTCAACATTATTAACATGTAGTGGACTTCCTGCCATCTAGGAGAGGGGAGGAGACTGGGGGTAAAATTTGTAATGGAAAGCTTTGTAAAGATCAATGTTGGGGAACTACCCATATATATGTCATACAAATAAAAAGCTTTAATAAAAAATAAATAAATAAAAGGAAAAGAAAAAAAAAAAAAGATCATGGGGGCAGCTAAGTGGTACAGTACTTAGAGATCCAGCCCTGAACTCAGGAGGACCTGGTTTCAAATCTAGCCTCAGACACAATATTTCCTAGCTGTGTGAGCCAGGGCAAATCACTTAACCCCAATTATCTCAGCAAAAAAAAAAATAAATAAATAAAGATCATGGACCTTAGGTTAAGAAACCCTGCCAAAAGTACTGTCTCTTCCACATGGTTCCATTTTTTCCTTTTATATTTACTTTTTGTTTCTGCCAAAATGGATAACTAAAAATCACAGAGTCTTTTTTCTACATTATTCTATATAAATTCTTCATAAAATCAACTCTATTCCCAATTTCTTCCTTATCATAGATTTTTTCCTTATCATTGACTTTTGAAATCCTCTCTCTTCTACACATAATTCAAATGCTATTTTATCTATATCTATGAAGCCTTTCCTGATGCATATTCTCTCCTCAATTTTTCTTGTATTTTGGATCTCTCTTTTGTCTCTTATCAAATTCTATCTTAAACTATATTTATATATGTTCCTGTTCTGAATTTCTTCATTGATGGTTATGTAGGATTATGAAGCCCATTTCATAGAAGTGTATTATTGACTCAAACCTTATATCTTGGTATTTTAAAAATGATTTCTCAAATTTTCTCTCTCTTTTCCTCCCAAAGTCAGAGATAAATAGAAAAATTTCCCTTATTCCAAGTCAGTAACTGAGCCTAAATAACTGGGTTTATGCCAATGAATCATTAATTCCTGCTTGTCACCTCTACTTTCCATAATTAACACATTTGCTATGGCAGCTGTGAGATTATTACCTAATAATAGTGTGATTAAAATATTCAACCTAAGTACTTATATAACATACAAAATCTAGAGGTTTATTGAAGTATTTATTTTGCCTCCAATTTTAGTTACAAATTTTAATTGTGATTTTACAATAAAAAGAACAGGCTGTGCTTAATCATGGGCAATCAATATTGGTGTAAGCCTAGGTTTTCTGAATTCAATAAAAATACCTTCCTCTAATTAAAAAAATTCCATAGAGCTGTCTTTGCCAAAACCTGAATTAATGTCTATTCAGAAAAAGTCACTCTTCTTTCTTAGACCAAAAGAACAAAATGGAGAATAATAAATCTTTTGGAATATTTTAGATGCTTTTATTTAGCTGTCTTCCACATATGTAGTAATGCATGTAATAGTTTTAATTATGATAAATAATGAATTTTCCTCCACTCATTAAAGTAATAGTTTTTTTTCTCTCTCTATCCCCATAATATGGGTTAATTAAGTGATCATATCTATATTCTAAAACAGAAGGATTTAACAGATAAAGTGTCGATACAAATCCAACTGGAATTTTTGAATATTGGTATAATAGAATCAGTTAAATTGGGTTTGAGAAAAAACAATACAAATCAACATAGCTTTCATTTTTTTTTGCAATCAACAAAAGGATGACAAAAATAAAACAGATTAGCTGATAAGCCCAGATAGATTTATGTTAATCATTGATTTAAGATAAATTTAAGAGAATTTCTTATATTGATCATTGCATGATCATTATCTTGGGAAATAAATACTAGTAATTCCCATGTATGACCATTTTAGGACTCATAGACAAATATGGTTGGTAGAGCCAAGATGGAAAAGTAAAAGCAGGGATTTGCCTAAACTCTCTCAAATTTCCCACTAAACAACTTTAAAATAAGACCTCAAAAAGAACACCAGAATGATGAAATCAATGAAAAGACTGGTTGGTATATTTATCTAGCCCAAGAGAATTTAAAAAGTTGTAGGAAAGGTCTGGCTCACTAAGGTGAAAGTTTGGCAATTTGGCATATGCAGTGTCTCAGCAAGTTGGGACATGAACACCAGTGACCTCAGCTTCTGGGTCTCTCAGCCCACAGCAGGTAAAAGGGTTGAACAATTGGTCATAAGGAAATTTATGGGAGACTCTTTGCTGAAACTGGGTGCAGGAATCTATTCCATTGCTCATACACAGTTCTTTCTAGGCGGCAGTTCCAAGGTGAAAAGACACTAGCACACCAGAGCTTGTGGCCAATGGGGAGTGGAGAGCCTGGTCATAGTTTCAGGTAACAAAAGAGTGCTTGTGATCACTCACAAACCAGAGGTCAGGAGAGGAGAGCAGTGATCATATATCTCCTTGCATCATACTCCATTGGAAGAATTTAAAATTTATAGACACCCGGAACTAAAGGAATTAAAAAAAAACCCTGAAGTTTGGAAAAAATGCACCCTTGATTGTGGGAGCAGGGTCCAACTTTAACAAAACAACAAAATATGCTAGAAAAAATGAACAAACAACAAAAAAGAACCTGATCAAAAAGTTATTATGGTGAAAGAGAAGATCAAAACACAAACTCAGAAGATACTTAAGTCAAAATAGCTGCATTCAAAAGCCTTAAAGAAAAATATTACTGGGTATCAAAATGAAGAGTTAAAAAAGATTTTCAAATAAAATGAGAGGTTGAAGAAAAAAATGGAGAAATGAGAGAAATCATGAAAAAGAGTCAACAACTTGGCAAAGGAGGTACAAAAATACTAAAGAAAAAAATACCTTAAAAACAGAATACCTTAAAAAAAGAGGCACAAAAAATCCACCAGAGAAGAATAGCATAATAAACAGAATTGGCCAAATGGAAAAGGAGGTACAAAGTTCCTTGAAGAATATTAGAAATGAGCAATTGGATGCTAATGATTTCAAGAGACAGCACGAATCAGTCAAGCAAATTAAAGAATGAAAAATAGAAGAAAATGTGACAGCTAATTAAAAAGAACTGGGAAATAGATCAAACAGATCATTAATTTAATGAAATAGCGGACTTTCAATATTCCTGGTGAAAAGAGCAGAGCTGAATAGAAAATCTGATTTTCAAATACAAAACTCATATGAAGCATTAAAAGCTACACTGTTTACATTCCCAGAAGATGATACTTGTAACTCCTAAAAACTTTCCCAGTATTAGGGCAGTTAGAAGAAATATACACTTAAACAGATGACATAAATATGAGTTGACTATAATGGGATAGCTAAAAATATAAAATTAAGGGGTTTGAGAAAGAGAGATGGACTGGGAAAAGGGGAAAGGGTGAGAGAAGTGTCATTAAAGAGCTTTTACAATGGAGAATATGGAAAGCAGGCAAGATTACTTTCATAAAAATTGCCTGATATACACACTCAAATGAGTATTCAAATCTGTTTTACCCTACAGAGAAACAGGAGAGATAGGAGACAACCAAAGGACAGGGATGATAGAATGTATGGTTAATTGGGGAAGACAGTGGTCAGAACCAAAACATTTTTGAAAAGGCACATGAAGAGGGGGGAAGGGGGGGGAGAGAGAGAGAGAGAGAGAGAGAGAGAAAGAGAGAGAGAGAAAGGGGGAGGAGAGGGAGAAATAGAGAAACAGAGAGGTAAAGAGACAAAGAAAGAGAGAGAGGAAAAAAGGGAGGGATGGAGAGTGGGAAGGAGTGAGGGGGGGGGAGAGGGAGAGAGTGAAGAAGATGATTTTGTATGAGACTTTTTTGTGTTAATAATGTATACCTATATCTGGAACTCCCAGTCTATTGCAGAACACAGTCAAACTCATTTCTTCTCTCTCACTGCTCCACTTCTTCTCACTCACTAAGATCTTCATCACCTCTCTGGATTATGTCTTGACCATAATTAAGTAGCTCTCTGTTTCCCTATTGTTTCTAGAATTAATTGCAGACTCCTTACCTTCATTATCTGGTTTCAGCTAGTTTTTTGCATCCTTATCTGATATTCATCATTTCTATTCTTCTCTCACATTTACTCAACTTGTTTACCAATCAAGCTGGACTCTCCAAAAATAAGTTATTCCCCACTTCTATGAAGGCACTGTGGATACCTCTCATCCCTAAAATGCATTCCTTCCACATCACTGTCTTTCATGATCTACTTCTTCCTTCAGAACTTAGCTAGGATCCAATTCTTCCTTATCTATACATGAGAAAGTGATGGGAAAAATGTTAATATAGATTAAACTTAAAAGTATGTAATGCGAAAGGGCAAGAACAATCTTTTGCTTCTTTTTGTAATAACAATGTTTAGCATGATGACTAACACTAGTAGGCACTTCATAAATGTTTATTGATTGATTCCCCCCACACAACCCAAGAATTGGCTGTTAAACATTTACTAATATACTCCTCATCTCGTGTCATTTCTGACCTCAGATTTTCTTAGATTAGTTATGGGTCTCTCCTTTCCCCCTTTATTTCTTGTATACATTTATTTGTGTCTATGTCATTTCTCCCCTCACTTACAATGTACTTGGTAGAGTGTAAGCTATTTAAGGGCAGGAATTATCTTCTTGTATTTTTTCTTCTTCTTACTATCCCTAACACCTAGTGCAGGGAAGATACATTTTAATATATATCTTTTTTTCTTAATTGTAATGAACTAAATTAAATTCTGTGTGCTCCAGCAAGTGACTGACACTATTTCATGGCCTTTGGTGGCTGTTTCAATAGTAAGCCTGGTTGTTGGGGCATGAACTCCTGAAGTAGTCTGGTTTTGGTATTCTAGAAGGTCCAAGTCTAACTAGAACTGTTTCATTATGGAAGACTATTCTGGGCATTTTGAAAAGATGCGTAATAATGGAGCTATAATTCAAAATGTGGAAAGGTGAGAAGGATGCTACAAAGAGAGCCACATGTCAACCCAAGGACATCTGTTTTCATGGACTTCTCAAACTCTTACCACATTACTTGCAAGACTAGTTCTCTGGATCCTGATTCACTTCCATCTAATTCAACAATTAAATACTTTCTGTATACAAGATAATGGACCAGATGCTAGGGAGATAGCATTAGCACAGACCTAGTCCCTGTTTTAGGGAAGCTTACAATCCAAACATGGATAACTACAATTCAGTACAGAAGAAAACTCATTATTCTAATACTTTCAGTTTATTTTAAAGTATTGTGAAGATAAAGACCCTCAAAAAATTACGCTATCAAATTGAGGGAGTCAGGAAGACTTGAGTTGAAATCCTAACTCAGATATTGTTAATTGTGTGACTCTGGTCAAGGCATTTAATTTCTTCAAATCTCAGTTTCCACTTCAGTCAAAGGGGCTAATAATAGGACTTACTTCTAAGGGGTATCTATGAAAATTAAATGAGACAACATATGTAAAATGTTATATGAATTCTAACATCATCATTATTATCATTGCTATTATGATTATCTGCAGTCAGAAAACCTCAATTCAAATCCTGACTCTCTTTTTTAGTACTCATATTTTAATCATTTTTCAATCATGTCTGACGCTTCTATTTGGGGTTTTCTTAGAAAAGATATTAGAATGGGTTATCATTTTCTTCTCTAGTTCATTTTACAGATAAAGAAACTGAGGCAAACAGTGATTATGCACAGGTCACACAACTGGTACATGTATGAGACCAGGTTTGAACTCATGAAGTTCTCCTGATGGTCCAGTCACTGGACCATCTATATGGTGTGGGACAAATCATTTGAGAGCTGACTTGCTTTTTCTAAGCATAAAGAAACTTTTATGTTCATCCCAAGAAATTTTCTTTCCTGTGTTCATGTCCTTCTCTATTATGACAAACTGGTGTTATTGACCTTTGTATATTGGTATATTGGTATTTGTATATTGGCCTAAATATTTGTGGCTCTGAGCTGGAAATGTGCCAGAAATTAGAATGAAGCTGCAAGTCTTTGGCTTTCCACTGACAGAGAAGACAAATGAGAAAACTCTGTTTCTTTGCATGGATGAAGGAGGATACAGACCTTGCAGAGAAGGCTCCCCAAACCTGATACTCACATAGAAAGAAGGAACCCCTCTAGCCTTGTGTTCCTTCCACCCCAGGCAGAAAGCTTTTGCACTTGACTGGGTTTGTCCCCAGTGCCTCTGACTTCCTAGAACACATCCCAGATGCCCCTTTGTCAGAGGACCAAGTATGTTTTTGCTCAAGCTGGAAGCAAGCTTTACCATTTGGTCTTTGCTGTGTCTTCACCAGTTTAGGGGGGCCTCTTGAGTGCCGGCAGAAAGCATCTCTCTTTGAGTCCCCTCTGTGTTCTCACATATTTGCCCTCTTAAGGAGATCTGCACATGTGTTTCCGATGACTGCAAGCTAGGCGGAGTTGTCAGGGCCTTTCAATCATGGTAACGGCCTATAAAAATTTGCTATATTTTCAATTTTACTAAATATTTCTATAATTCAAAAATTATGGAAATGGATAATGTTTCTAATCTTTGGGAATTTTGCAGCTGCGTATATTCCAGATACAAATGAATATGTAGGAATATAAATTGTGCATTTTATAGACTGCACTTCATATTAATCTCACTCTCTCACAGATATCCTGGGCATGGATGCATACATAGGATGAATATTGTAGTACTATGGTGTCCAGTGGTATCCATTTTGTTTCTAAGTAGGGCTGCTAAAGGATGGGGTGGGAGGATCCTATTCAGAGAACAATATTAATTACAAATTATCAACAAATTTAAGGTAAATATTACATCTGATACCTTCATGCTATGTGTCTTTGGACAAAGTTAAACCTGCTGGTTCTCAGTTTCTCATCTGTAAAATCAGAATAATGAAAATCATAATAACTACCTCCCTTCAACCTAATCTAAGCTCAAATCCCACTTTAGATACATACAAAAAATTGATCATAAGATCAGGCCTTCAACAAGTAATTTAGTCCATAAGTGCCTTCAGCAATTCCTGAAACTATATTTTACAGAGAAGGCCCTGACCTGCATGGGTAAGGGGAAGTTCTTTATTTGAAAGATATCATTAAGAAAACAGGTCCATTCAAACCAGTTCCAATTGTTCGGTGAAGAGAGCCATATACACCTAGAGAGAGGGATGTGAAATGTGGACCACAACATAGCATTTTCATGTTCTCTATTGAGGTTTGCTTGCATTGTATTTCCTTTATCAGATTATTCTTTCTTGTAGATACGATTTCTCCTGCACAAAAATGATGCAATAACTATACATATATTCATTTTCTTAAGTATTCTAACATAATTTCATGTAGTGGATATCCTGCCATCTAGGGGAGGGGTGGGGAGTAGGGGGGAAAAATTTGTAACAGAAAGCTTTGTAAGGGTTAATGTTTAGGAATTACCCATACATATGTTTTGCAAATAAAAAGTATTAATTAAAAAAATGAAATACAAATTCTACAATGTGATAAACTAGCTATATTAAGACAAATTCAGAAATTATAAAGGTCATATCCAGCGATATAAAATGCTTAGTTCTTGGTGGCTCATATTAGATTGTCTCATATTGCAAACTTTCTATGGGTAGAGACTTTTTTCTGTGTTGATTAGAGAAAAATTTTAAAGTAAATAAGTGGAATTATTAATATGTAACATGCTTTTGTTCTTTGGTCTCATGTAAATACTTAAATTTGTATGATTAACATTTCATAGTACTATGCATATTGAAAATACATGATTAAACAATTTCAGCTTTGTAAAAAAAAAAAAAAGAAAAGAAAAAGAAAACAGGTCCAGTTTTTATCCACTTTCTAGCTACCTCTCAGGTTGTTGTGAAGCTCAAATGAGAAAATATATGCAAAGTTCCTTATAAGTTTTAAACCACAATATGTCAGTTATTATTATCAATGAAAATAGATATGATTAACCCAATATTTGTCACATTGGTTCCAGGGAATATTAAAAATGATTGCAAGAAAACTCCAAAAGCAAGAACTTCAAAATTCTAAATAACTTTTTGGTAGTAGTGAACTGAGTATAACTATATTGGGTATCCATAAATATTCCCTTTTTTAGACCCGCTCCATATTCCCTTCTATTTAAACTTTTAACATATATTCTAAAGCCAAAAAGTAAACTGAAGGGAGGAAGCACTAAATAATTAGGAGTACATATGTTCATTCATTCAATGGACATTTATTAAGCATCTACTATTTGCCAGGTAGTATATTAAGCACTGAGGATACAAAAAGAGGCAAATGATCACCCCTGACTCTTGGGAAGCTCTCTGTGTACATAAATGTATGTGGGATGTATTATGGTCCTCCTAGAAGTAAACCCAGGGTGATATACAGGTGAAGAAATCCTAAGGATGTTATTAAAGAAAAACTGATGCACTGTATAAAACGCTGGTCCTAAAGTCAGGAGTTCAAATCTGACCTGGGGCAATTAATTGATTGGCTCAGATGCATGACTGTGTGATCTTGGGCAAATCACTTAACCTCAGTTTCCTCACTTGTAAAAATCAACATCATAATAGCACCTACTGCTCAGGGGATCAAAATTAATGTTTATAAAGTTAATGTTTATAAAGTGCTTGCTTACCCTAGTACCTAGCACATAGTAGGTGCTTATTAAATGCTTATTTTCTTCCTTATTCAATTTGACAAGCATTATTCAGCACTCAATACTAGGCACTAGAGATACAAGGGAATAAATGAAAATAAGTCATTGCCTTTATGGAATTTGTATTCTAATTGGGAATGCAATACATAAACTAAATAATAAAAACAAGATAATTTGAGGAAAGAGAGAATAATGAGAGAAAAATGAGGGGTACATCCTTTGAACCATGTCCTAGTGATGTTAAGGTAGATAAGAAGGTAAAATGCACAGCTTAAATGGCCCCCAACTTCTCTTCCAACTCTAAGATACTCTTTATGTAAATGTACCATGTTACATGTCCAGGATTCAGCTCAATACCAGCTTACTTACTGATAAAATTCATCCTCTTGGCCATTTTCTGCATTATTCTTCAACAGATAAATATTTAAAGGATATTAATAAACTCAAAGGGAGAATTAAAATTATTTACATTAATATGAAAGGTTTGCTATAAATTTCTAATATAATGAGAAAAGATATATACTATCAAGAGCTATTTCCTTTTAGCTCTTGATAGTATATATCTTTTCTCATAATATTGAACAATTTTGAAAGAATTTCAAATTATGAATGACCCCCTGGAAACATGTCCCAAATCATCAACAGCAATAAAAATGCAAATTAAAACAACTGTCTGGTTTTACTTTGTACTTTGCTAATTGATAATAGTCAATATTAGAAGGGCTATAGGAAGATAGATACACTGATGTAATGTTATTAATATTTTTCCAAATACATGCAAAATTTTTAATAATTTTTTTTTGCTGAGGCAATTGGGGTTAAGTGACTTACCCAGGGAAGTTTTAAGTGTCTGAGACTAGATTTGAATTCAGGTCCTCCTGACTTCAAGGCTGGTGCTCTATCCACTGTGCCACCTAGCTGCCCTAATATTCTTTTTTTTAAATTTTGAGTTCCAAATTCGATCTCTTCCTCCATCTCCTACCCCCTTTTTGAGAAAGCAAAGAATATTATATAGGTTATACATAATGCAATCATACAAAGCATATTTCCATAGTAGTCATACTGTAAAAGAAAATATAAAAAAAAAACTTTATGAAAGTAGGGAACTTACTAAATTTTTTTCAAGTATGTTTCAATCTGCATTAAGTGATATATTGTTTATTTATCTATGAAATGGCCCAGTTCTTCTGGATGTCAATTTGGAATTATCCAAAAAAGGATTACTGAATTGTCCAAATCTTTGATCCACTGCTAGGTAGATATCGCAAGAAAGTCAAAGATAGAAGTAAAATTCCAAAATACTAACATAGACATCTTTGAGGGTAGCAAAATTGGAATCAATGTAGGTACCATCAATTGGAAAATGAAAGAAAAAACAATATCAGATAAATATAAAATAATTTCATGGATCAATAAGATAGATAAATCATTTATTAAATGCTTACTATGTTCACTGCACTGGACTAAGCCTTGGAGGATATAAATAGAAGCAAATAAGACAAATCTTTCCTTCAAAGATCTTATGTTTTAGTACAGAAAGTTTTCAATGTGAAGGAGACCTAAAAGGAACAATATATGCATGGTACTATGGCATGGAGCCAGACCCTGATGAGATGAGACAAAAGCTGACCTACAAAGACATAGGACCTTGGAGGGAGGAAGTGGAGGCAATAATCCAAGTAGAAGTAACATAACATTGAGAAGGCTGAGAAGAGACAGATGTGAAGAATTTAGAGAAACACAAGAAGATTTGTATAAATTAATGTGGAAAAATAAATAGACCCAAGAGAATAATAAACACTCCAGCAAAGTAAATGAAAACTTGAACTCTGAGAAATTTATTAAGTGCCTACAGTATGCCAAATACTATGCTAGGTGCTGAGGGTACAAAGAAAAAACAAGTGGAAACTATTCCTATCTTTAAGGAACTTAAGTTCTCTTGAGGGAGACATTTTCAAACCAATTAAGCCCCAAAGAACAGATAATGAAACATGTTTCCCCTCATGGAAGAGAGCTTAAGGACAACTAGGACCAAATATTGCATATATTGTCAGATGCAGTCTCAGTATCAGATGGTTTTCATTAATTCTTTCCCCTGTCACAAGGGAGGGTTCAATCTGGAGGCGGGGGTGGCAGGGTGGGGTGGAGGATGTGTTGAAATGACTGAAGTGTAAAGACAAAAGACATCAATAAAACATGTTTTTTAAGAAGAGAAATGCAAATCAAAACAACTCTGAGGTTTCACCTCACATCCAGCAATCTGGCAAAGATGACAAAAGACAAAAATAGTCAGTGTTGGAGGGAACATAGGAAAACTGCTTGTGGAGCTGTGAATTGTTTCAACTATTCTGCCAAATGATGTGGAATTACATATACACACATACATATATATTAAAACACATATGTCCATACCCCTTGGCTTGCATATCTCACAGCTAGGATCATATCCCAAAGACTTTGAGGACAGAAAAAAAGATTCTATACAAAACAAAATATTCATAGAAGCCCTTTTCATGGGAAGAAAAGATCTGGAAACAAAACTCATCAACTGGGAATTGCTAAACAAATTAAATGATATAAATGCAATGGAATAGTAATGATCCATAAGAAGTGACTATGAGAAATTCAGAGAAACATGGAAGACATCAGAACAGATGCAGAGTAAGGTAAGTAGAAAACAATAGGCACAATGACAACAAAAGAACAATCAATGAAGCTAGATGAGATATGCCTTTAATGACCAACTTTAAATAAATTAGGAAATAAAAAAAAAGAAATATACTTTCCCCTTTTCACTAATTATTGGTGTGGAATATTGCTTATGCTGTCAGATATGTTGAATGTATACATTGACTTTTAAGTCATTAGTTGTTAGGTTTTTTTCTTTGTTACAAGAGAAAACTCTTGGAGAAATATGAGAGAAATGAAACAGACATAAAGGGAGAGATAGGTGGAAGTAGGAGAAAGAGGGAGGAGTTGGGAGAGAGACGGGAAGAGACAGAGACAGAGAGAATAAGAGACCAGAACATAAAGAGAGAGACAGAGACAAAGGGGAGAGAGAGAGGCAGAGACAGAAATAGAGAGAAAGGGAAGTTAGAGACAGAGAGAGAGACAGAGGCAGGGAGAGAGAAAGGGGGAAGAGAAAGACAGAGAGAGGCAGAGACAGAAAGACAGAGGGAGAGAGGGAGAGATACAGAGAGATAGATACAAACAGAGAGGGAGACAGAGAGACAGAGACAGAGAGAAAGAGGAGGAAGAGAGAGACAGAAAGAAGGAGAGACAGAAAGACAGAGCGAGAGAGACAGATACAGAGAAATACAGACAGAGACAGAGACAGAGAGAGACAGGGAGAGGTACAGAGATAGAGAGGCAGAGAGTGACACACAGAGAGAGACAGAGAGACAGAGGGAGGGAGAGAGAAAGGGGGCAGAGAGAGACAGAGAGAGGCAGAGACAGAAAGACAAAGGGAGAGAAACAGACATACAGAGAGATAAATACAGACAGAGACAGAGAGAGACAGGTAGAGACACACACAGAGAGATAGAGAGAGAGAGAGACAGAGAGAGAGAGAGAGAAACAGAGAGAGAGAGAGAGAGAGAGAGAGAGAGAGAGAAAGAGAGAGAGAGAGAAAGAGAGAGAGAGAGAAGCATAGAAACAGGGAGAGACAGAGACAGAGACAGAGAGGCAGGGAGGGGGACAGAGGCATAGTCAAAGACAGGGTGGAGTAGGGAGAAAGGGAGAGAAAGGAGAGAGGTGGGCAACTAATTGGTTCAGCAGATAGAGTACCAGTTCTGGAATTAGGGAGGCCTGAGTTCAAATTTGACTTCAGACATTAGCTGTGTGATCCTGGCCAAGTCACTTCACCCTGTTTGCCTCAGTTTCCTCATCTGTAAATTGAGTTGGAAAAGGAAATAGCAAACCACTCTAGTATGTCTGCCAAGAAAACCCCAAGATGGGTCACAAAGGGTCAGATACAACTGGATTAACAACAAGAAGAGGTAAAAGTAGAGAGGCAAGAGAGAAATAGATGTGGATGTACATACAGCTGTAGATATAGATAGAGGTAAAAATAACGGTCATATAAAAACAAAAAAATAATTTTTGATGAACCTGGCCAAGTGTGGTAGTATATAAGTAATAGTAATTGAAGAGTCTGGTCACTTGAGTTCAGGAGTTCTGAGCTTAAGTAGAGTTAAAGCTGCCTAGACCTCTCATTGTCTGGTACTACTAGGGTAAATCCCCATAAATGGGGAGCCTCCAGACTGAGTAAGGGATGAGTCAGACCAGATTGGAGCATGTTAAAGCTTTCATGCCCATCAGCAGCCCAGCGTACTTCCAATCTTGGTGAGATAGGGAAACCTAGTTTCAAAATAAATAAAAAAACAAAGAAGTGCCAGGAGGAGGAAAATAATTGTTTATTTTGTATTAGCTGGAGTCAGGACCAGATTAAGGTCTAAAGCACAAGTAGAGTGTCCCTTGGGGAAGACTTTAAAGTTAATTTCTCTGTTGATTTATTTGATTGATTACTCCCTTATCCATATGAAAACTTCTTAGCAACTCAGTGGTGTTATAAAACAATAATTACTAGATCCAGGAACTAAAAAAATAAGCAAGAGTAAAATGGAAATTATTCTGATATTCTAAAACTCCTTAATGACAACAACTGTTATGAATTAAGCAAACAAAGCATTTAGTTGAGAAATTATAAGATAGACAAAATATTCTAATTTGATAAGAGATATTATTTTGAGTTGAATACATCCCACCTGTGACATTAACTTACAGTGTAACCTCAAATGAGTCATTCATCTTTCTGAATCTCATTTTCTAATATTCCTAATAATATCCCCAAGTACTTATCTCTTGGGGTTGTTGGGAAGCTCAAGAAAGGTAATTGGTGTAGAATACTTTGCAAAGTTTAAAGTACTTTAAATATAAATGCTAACCATTATTCATGCACAGTTTGAGGAAACATACACAATGATGAGATCACAGACCCATTTGAGTCAGCTATTATTACCACATCTATCTTGGATAGACTTTGCAGATGGACAGTGAACTGGGTCCAAAATTAAATTGTTGGAGGAAAATGGGCTGGATTGCATTTGGGAAATTGCTCAGTGCTTTTAATGACCCCAAGCTTTTCCCCGAAACAAAGGCCCATCTTAATAATATCAATTTTCTTCCAGTGATGGCGTGTGATTGATAATCACAAATACCATAGTCTCAAAAGATTTAATGTTACAGTTCACCCAAAGGACAATGGAGAGAGTTAGGCACAAGTCAGCCGACTGAGGTATTTCGCCATCCAAGCACTCAACAGAAAAAAAGTATTTTTCAAGAAATCTACAGCTAAAAGTGAATTGGCCAGATAGACAGAAAGAAGCACAACAAATGGGCAGTCCACATACTCCATTGTCATCTATATGGTTTTAAGACACTTTAAGAAAAGTCTCCCAAATGTTGGTCAGGTCCCTCAAAGAAGAATTAAGTGGAGGTAATGGGCCAGAATCATATGGAATGAAAAGGTGGATAAGCTAGAATCATTCCATTACAAATAATTTGTCACAGAGAAAAAACAATGAAATACCCCACTTTCAAGAATCTTTGAATTCTATCAAAAGAAACAACATGTAAACAAATAGGAAAGGGATGTACCAATGATCTCGCTGGTATAAGGAGCTTCAGGATGAGAAAATTCCCTCTATCAATACAGATCATCAATTTCTTGCCATTTACAGTATTAGAAAATGGCCCAAAGGAGAGGTGTGTAATACATGACCCTCCGTATTTCTGAGTGCAGGCTGAACCAGATTAAAATGGAATTGGAAAATTTTTTTCACTTTTTTTTT